>CAUYLG010072223.1:0-27996 GCA_963573385.1 Cacajao melanocephalus
ATAGAGGCCAGTCACAGTGGCTCATACCTGTAATCCCAGCACTTTGAGAGGCCGAGGCGGGCGGATCACCTGAGGTCAGGAGTTTGAGACCAGCCTGACCAACATGGAGAAACCCTGTCTCTACTAAAAATACAAAATTAGCCAGGCATGGTGGTGCAAGCCTGTAATCTCAGCTACTCGAGAGGCTGAGGCAGGAGAATCACTTGAACCCGGGAGGCAGAGGTTGCGGTGAGCCAAGATCATGCCGTTGCATTCCAGCCTGGGCAACAAGAGCAAAACTTGGTCTCAAAATAAATAAATAATAAATAAAAAAGAGGCCTGATGTGGTGGCTCATGCTTGTAATCCTAGCATTTTGGGATGCCGAGGTGGGCGGACCACCTGAGGTCAGGAGTTCAAGACCAGCCTGGCCAACGTGGTGAAACCCCGTTTCTACTAAAAATACAAAACTTAGCCGGGTGTGGTGGTGCGCGCCTGTAATCCCAGGTACTGGGGAGGCTGAGGTGGGATAATTGTTTGAACCTGGGAGGCAGAGGTTGCAGTGATCCAAAATCATGCCATTGCACTCTAGGCTAGGTGACAGAGCAATACTCCATGTCAAAAAATAATAATAATAAAATAGTCGGGTGCAGTGGCTCACACCTGTAATCCCAGCACTTTGGGAGGCTAGCTGGGCAAAGGTCAAGAGATTGAGACCATCCTGGCCAGCATGGTGAAACCCCGTCTCTACTGAGAATAGAAAAATTAGCTGGGCGTGGTGGCACGTGCCTGTAGTCCCAGCTGTTTAGGAGGCTGAGACAGGAGAATCACTTGAACCCGGAAGGTGGAAGTTGCAGTGAGCCGAGATCATGCTACAGCACTTCAGCCTGGTGATAGAGCGAGACTCTACCTCAAAAAATAAATAAATAAAATACATAAATAAATAAAAAATAAACACCAAGCTAACAGCCAGCTAGTATGAGGAAAATAAGTGTGGAAAACAAATAAGAAAAAGATATAGTCTGCATACCTAAGTGAAATTTTGCTCATTTTGTGTTGCCCTGGGTTAGATGTGAACCACATTATAGAAATGTGCCATTCCCCTAGCTTCCTGGATGATTCAGGATTTAGAGACTCCATTGAAATGAGATCAGTTCTACTGTGTTACATTCATTTTTAGTTGTACCTCCTGTGATCTTGTTAACTAGTCTGGGGTTTTCTGTTTTTGGTTGGTTGTTTTTGGTTATCTGGGTTTTTTACCCTTTGCCCCTTGTGGTTTGGTTTGGTTTTCTGTGTGTGCACATCTTGTGCTTTTTGAATAACTTCAGTCATTTGTCTATGACTGATTTCAGTATCACGAAGTTAAATTAACATGGGGTAGTTATCTAAGTAGTGACTGAGTCCCAAAGTATCAAATCTGTTTAAAGACAGCATTTTTTTCTCCAACGTAAAATGGCAAAACTCCATCCTTGTTGACTGCCCCTTTGTATCCCTATTGCTGTTCTGGGCTTTTAGGGTGTCTAAAATTCACATATGGCTTGATTGATTGATTGATGACTACGTTATTTATTTTGGCTTCCCAATTTGAACATCTGTTCTTTCCCCTTCACCCCTTTCCAGATGCCCCCTAGCTGTGCTGACCTCTGCACTGTGTAGTGTTGTCATCTGGTGGATTGTTTGTGACTACATTCTTCCCATCCTGCTATTCTGTCTCGATGGTTTCAGAACACAGTAGCCATCAGGACCCCTTGACAGATAGCTGCTGTAAGTGTCCCATTCCGTTTCTCTGCTGTCACTTACTTCTGGTGTCTAGTGTGTTCCCCCCACAATGCATGTTTTTCTCCTTGTCAGCTCCTAGCTTTGTTGGTTTGCCTATTTTCAAAGGTTCTTTTTCTGAATCTTTTCAATTAATGGGATGGTGGTGGGGAGGGAAGGTGGGCTTCACTGTTCCTCTCATAGAAAGGATATTAAAAATAACATACGTTGTTTTAAAGTTGTGCTTATCCTTAACAGAGATTTCAAAATAGCAGTTGATAAATAAAGATACAAAAACAGTTTTTCTTCCCTATCAAAAGGATTTAGTTAGCTTGGGATAATTGGGGTGGTTTTCTTTTCGTCAGTTGGCTATACGGCAGTTTCCCTCTAGTTTTCTGTATCTTGAGTATAACCTTCCCAATCTAGCAAAGAAGCATTTTCCCACTGATCTACTTATATTAAAAATTTGATTTTGTAACCTCGAAATCTACCATGGTACAGCAGCTCTCTCGTAAGTCTTCTCTCTTTAGTGTGCAGAATTTCCTGCTCTGTCTCATTTTGTCTCCTCCCCTTCAGGGAATACAGTAAGCAGAGTGGGTAGCACTCGATGCTAAATGAAAGTAGGAGGTCGGAGCTGAGGCCACCTCTATAGGTTGGTGCATTTCCATATGGCAGTCACTGCTTCTGCTTTTCTCTTTGCTGAGATGTAGCCACAATGCCTCTATTAGGCTAATAGCAACATATTTGTATTTTCTTGAGATCTTTCATCTTTGAAATGAAGACTTTAACAGTGAAGAGGCTTTATTTCTGCAGAAGAATGTGGGAGAGGCCCACTTGTGGAACAGCACGCTGGAGACTCCCAGGGGGCGGGTGTGTCCTGTGTCGCAGGCTCCACTGCCACCCTTCTGTATCTGAGCTGCATTCTTCCTTCTTTGAAGCTTTTTCCTTAACTCATATTTTCAGAATTTCTTCTCTTGTCTCCTCTTGGACTTCGAAGTTATGAAAGAATGCAACAGTTCCTTGCAAGATCTCTTCCAAAGAAAAATTCCATTGTAACCAACTCTTACTTTGTGGTTTCATTGAGTATTTTCACATAGCTGAGAAAGATTTAAAAGTCAAACTGATTTCACTCTTCAGAATTAGGCAAAACCTGCTTAACATGCTCCTATTTATGGCATTTTCTTGAATATCTTACAAATACGAGCTTATTGTTGTGCATTCAGACATGCTGTATTTCTGAGATAGATTAACCTTCTGGGTGTTTTCTCCTTTACTTCTCTTAGTAAACTTCAGTTGCCACATATTCTGACTCAAGAGCCTCATGCACTACATAGATTTATTCTTCTCAAACTGTCCAAGTGGCAACAATGTTCTGAATGGGTGGAGCAGTTGCTAATAATACTTAGGCACTTTGCCATTGAATGATGATTCCCAGGGTAAGTTTCAAAATGGTCTCTATTAGGCTCTTTTGTTTCTAGTATTCCATGTAAAGTCTCTACCTTTTGTTGTTGTTGTTAATGACATTTGCCATTTCATTCTAGACCCAAGTGGAATATTCAGTTTAGCCTGCCTAATTATTTGGAATTTTCAGAAGCAAAAAGCTTGCAACAGTTACAGTAGTGTTAATAAGTATCATCTTTGTAGCACCCCCATGACTTCTTTCAAAAGGGCTTTATTTGTAAGATAGGTGACTCCTGAGCGCCGCCATCCACCGTCATCACCACCCACCTCTGCTGGCAGTGGATGCAGAGGGCGTGGCATTGTCTGATAGATTGTTTCCAGTGAAAAGCTCCTGTTAGGAGGCATGCCGGGAGAAGTAGGCCGTAACAACACTTCAAGCTGCTGAGTCGGACTCAGAGATAGTGGGAAAGGCTTCTCTGGAGGCTGCAGGGCCTCAGGGTCACTTTTGTGCACACTCTTGTAGTGTCTGGAGTGGACAGCCAGTATTCATAGGGCATAGTTGCCGTGATGGATTTTTTTTCTTGGAATTGGACATTTATGTTCCAGATCTGGCTTTTTAGCTTTTGGCTTTGCTGTGTTCCTTGAGTTGCAGATTTCACTATATCTGAAATCTGAGAGTACAGAGGGCTCCAAGGATGCTGCAGAGAAGAAGGTGAACTGCAGTACGGGCAAGAGGTAGGCAGGACGGAGGATTTTGTCAGGGGAGTTTGGAACGGAAGAAAATCTATCTGCTGCACACTGCTCTGCAAAGCCATGCTTGGCCTTGGTTGGATTGGAAGGCAGAAGGCAGCAAGTGCCTGGGTTCCCCTTGGCAGAGATAGCGCGTCACCCTCTTGTGCCTGTCAGGTGGTGTGTGCTGTCGCTGGCAATAGCTCAGTGGAGTTCTCCTCCCACCCCCACTTAATATATAACCTGCAGTTAGGATAACTGCCATGCCATTGGTGCAAATAACTGGAATCTTTTCCCTGGTATGATTAATATACTCTCAAGTTCTATCATTCTCTTGGTTTTAAAGTTCCACAGAAATTACTAGCTATTTAATATTATTATTATATCAGTTCACTTAATTTATACTAATTTTATAGAGAAATACTTTTTCAAAGATGTTATCTAGCAGCCTATGTGATTTAGCAGTAGTATCTTGTTTTGAATGGCATTTAAACACTTCAGTCATAGTTAATCTGAGAAATCAGGATTCAGATTTCCTAAGCAGGCAGTGTGTCAGTTCTTTCTTCCTCAGATTAATGATATTGCAGTGTGATTCTTGTCTATACTTTTGGCCAACCATGGCCTCAAATTATTTGAGAAATATGTGTTGTATTTAAAAAGAAAAAAAAAACTAACAGGAGTCTCATTTTCTCCACGCGTAAGGGGGTGGACGAGGGACAGGGATGAGCACAGTGGCAGCACCAGCACCGGGCCTGGGCTTCAGAAGCAGCAGTGAAGCAGCAGCAGATTGTTTTGGTTTGGGATTCTTTATGCAAAATTCTAGATGCAAATCCTTAGCAGAGATGAATAAATATTTCCCCTTTATATAAACAGAAAGAATTTTTAGGGATAGGCAGGCTGGATCATGCCTATAAATCCAAACCCTTTGGAAGGTCAAGGCAAGAGAATCACTTGAGGCCAGGATTTTGAGACCAGCCTGGGCAACATAGCAAGACCCCATCTCTACAAAATAAAAAATTAGCTGGGTGTGGTGGCATGTATCTGTAGTCCCACCTACTCTGGAGGATGAGGTGGGAGGATCAGTTGAGCCCACGATTTGAGGCTGCAGTGAGCTGTGATTGCACCACTGCACTCCAGCCTGGGCAACAGAGTGAGACCCTGCCTTTAAAAAAATTTTTTTTAAAAAAAATAATTCTTTGTTTTTATAAGTAGAATTCACAAGCCAGGGTAATAGTTGCCATTAATCCTACAATTAAGTCTGCATATACTCCTCTTTTTCTTTTCTTTTCTTCTTTTTTTTTTTCAATACAGAGTCTTGCTCCATCACCCAAGCTGGAGATCGGTGACACAAACATGGCTCACTGCAGTCTTGACCTCCCAGGCTCAAGTGATCCTCTTACCACAGCCTTCTGAGTAGCTGGAACCACAGGCATGCATACCATGCCCAGCTAATTATTATTATTATTTGTAGAGACAGGTGTCACTGTGTTGCTCAGGCTGGTCTCAAGTGATCCTCCTGACTGGGCCTCCCAAAGTGCTGGAATTACAGGCATAAGCCACTGCACCCAGCCCTTTTTTCTGTTTTGTTAGAACATTCAACATTTCAGATGAGCACACTCTATGAGAATTTCTGAACCAAACATTGGCTGATTTATGCAGGATTCATGTCCCTGTGTGAGACTGAAAGCTAGTTTCATGGAGCCTTCAAAAATCCTGCATGAATAAAGTGAAACACTGGGGAAAGCTGCCCTTTCCCTTCTCCCCAAAAGGCTTGGGACTGCTGGCCCAGACAAGCTCCACATTATGCTCTGGTTGCTTTTTAGTGATGAGACCTTTAGCATTTTACTAAATGTTGGATATGCTTTCGTTTGGGTCATGCTTAGATTGTAGCAACGTGTTAATCTTAGCATATTTTAAGGCCCTTTCTTTGGTATATTAGCCAGCATGGTGGTAGCTCAGACCCATGAGGTGGGATGCTCACTAATTGTAATGGTTCCTTACTCTTTTGAGCTGGGTTCTCGTAAGTTGTTACTGGCTTTCTCACCTTTATGTTTGAATAGGAGAGAAGAAAGTTTTTTAAATCAGTGTTTTCTCTTTCAGAAAAATAAAAGTTGATATCTGGGTAAATGTGTGTAGGTGTTTAGTTTGTCAGTGATTATCTCTTGACGAAAACAATTGCATATAGGCCTGGCATGGTGACTCATGTCTATACCCAGCACTTTGGGAGACCAAGGTGGGCAGATCCCTGAGGTCAGGAGTTCGAGACCAGCCTGGCCAACATGGCAAAACCCCGTCTCTACTAAAAATACAAAAATTAGCCAGGCGAGGTGGTGAACATCTGTGGTCTCAGCTACCCAGGAGGCTGAGGCAGGAGAATCTCTTGAACTTGGGAGTAGGAGGTTGCAGTGAGCCGAGATCATGCCACTGCACTGCAGCCTGGGAAACAGAGCAATATTCTGTCTCCAAAAAAAAAAAAAAAAATGAATTGCATATAAAATCTTTTTCTGCTGTTTTCCCTATGACAATTTAAAGAAGAAAGAGAAAAAAAAAAAAACCAAAGGACCATCTGCCTCCAAAAGGACATTCCGCGTGGCCTTTATCTCAGAATGCTCTCTTTTGTACTTCCTCCTGGGCAGTCTGCTCTCATAGGCACCAGTTTCTCAAGATTTTTAGAGTTTAATTAAGGCAAGCTTTACAAAATTTAAGTGTTTTCACTTTCTTTTTAGTGGCACTTGGAGATTTAGTAAGTTGTTATAATCCAGACAAAACTCATATTTTGCTTAAACACTTTTTAAATTTTTGAAATGTTATATAAAACTAGTATTGATTTAGTGGATTATTACCCATACTTACAGCTTTGAAGAGTGAATATTGTGTAGTTACTTTTTAAATTTATGTTCCTATTTTTCAGATTTGGGCTTCTTAATGATGTCTTGTTTCATGACTAAAAATCTGAGAAGCTACTTTTACTTTTGGGCACAAAGATCTGTTTGACTGGTGGATTTCTTTGGTGTGGGAATTGCTTAAAAGCCAAGCCATTCATCTTCCAGAAGCAAAGCCCTCTGGTTATCTTTATATAACCTTCAAAGAGAAATGAGATGCTTCATTTTAAAAGGCCTTGATATAAAAATGTGTTTCAGATATTTTTTTGGCAAATGTGTTGATGGAAAATCCTTTAAATTCTCAATAAGATAATTTGCACTAAAGTGCAAAAATACCTTCCTCTGTCAAGTATTTGCAAATGGTTTCAGTGAATATAATCTTATGTTTTTCCAACTATTTTCAGAGTAATTCTTCAATCCAGTGTTCAGAGCTGTAAAACATCTGAACCTAACATTTCTGGCAGTGCAGGCATTACTAAACGAACCACCAGATCTGCTTCAAGGAAAAGCAGTATTAAAAGGTGAGAAAAGAATCCTACTCTTCTGCAAGCGTTGGTTTTCCAGTTTAATCTTTGGACCCTATCTCTGGAGAGTGACGTGAAATTAGGAGAAAGTAGAAGCTCTGTGATGGGAAATTAATCAAATGTGTATTACCTTATTCATTGTCTAAGAAAATCTGGATTATTTTAATGTAGGCTTTTGTTTTGTTTTTCAGAAGTAGTTCTCAACACTGCAAGTGTGGTCTCTGGGTCATGATAAGGGAAAGTTTTTAAATTAAGAATTTCCAAAGCTGGCTGTCAGGACTTGGAGGACATCTTTCTAGGTGTATATCAGATACAGGGTCATTGCTGGACAGTTAGCTGCAAATTAGTGTGATGGTGGAAATGAGATAACTCTAGAGAGTTTGGGGATCCTTCTCTACCAGTTGACTCCTTGTCCTCTTGGCCACAGCCCACACCTGAGGCTCAGTTACTTCTTTCACTGTCATCACTGTCTTCTGTAAGTGCAGGCAGAATTTTACAAGGAAGCCAACGTGTTCTGTGACCACGTCGGTGATTCTGTTGTCTTGTATATTTCTCATGAAGTGGACACATCATTTTTAAAGTATTCTGAAAACAGATACCATTTGAAGAGAGAATAGATGCCCCAAGAGTGGAAGGGGGGCACCTTTTCATCTTTGCCTGGTGTTGGCAGCCTGTGCAGCCCTGTTTTTGTCCTCCTGGTAAAAATGATCTCTTCTAATAGACATGAGTGACCAGGAGATAATCAGAACCAGACTTTAAAATGTCCTGCACATGTGCCTTGCTTCTTTTCAACTTCCCTGCCCTGTATAGGTGAGGCTTTGGGCCTAGGGGCCTTATCAGCGGAAATTAGTCCCCAGCGCAAAACAGCCAGTCTCCCGAGAGACCCTTGGCAGAGCTGGGAGCTCTGTGCGCTTTGCGTTTCGAGGACTTGTTCAGCTGTGTTGTGTTTCCTCTTTGCTGTTTGTTTTGTACAACTTTATTGCACACTTACACTCACAGTGTAATGATGGATGCAGCAGTGCCCCATGAGGATTTGAGGACTGTCAAGCACTGACTCATGATTTCAGGATTTAAAATTTTTCATCAGAGATGTATCAAATATTCCTATTTCTTTACTATTCAGTTGTACTTGAGAAGAATATTGGAGAAAAACTGATGAAAGGGCAAAGATTTAGGTACATTGGAACAATGCAGAGTGTTATTTATAACAGTGAGAAACAGGAAATGGGCTCAGCTTTGTTACATTATGCCAGATGCTTTGGGAGTCATACAGTTTAGCTCACGAAGCAATGAGTGAAAACAGCCATGCATAACAATTCTCAACTATGGTTCGTGCCTGTAATCCCAGCACTTTGGGAGGCTGAGACAGGCAGATCACTTGAGGTCAGGAATTTGAGATCAGCCTGACCAACGTGGTGAAACCCAGTCTCTTCTAAAAATACAAAACTTAGCTGGGCGTGGTGGAGCACACTTGTGGTCCCAGCTACTGGGGAGGTTGAGACAGGAGAATCACTTGAATGTGGAAGGTGGAGGTTGCAGTGAGCCAAGACTACTGCGCCACTGCCCTCCAGCCTGGGAGATGGAGGAAGACTGCGTCTCAAAAAAAAGAAACATTCTGAAGTATGACTCTTAATTTTGTAAGTATACTATATATGTATAGAAATATAGAGATGTATAAATACATACCTACAGTATATCTGTATTTATAGATGAATAAGTTTCTATATATATAGAAATAAAACAAAGGAAAAATATGCCCTGATACTAATAAAAGTTCTGGTTGGTGGGACGGTTGGGGTTTTTTTTTTTAAAATCATCTTATTTTCCAATTTTTCTACAATATGTGAAGGGAAATGGGTGTGTTTTAACTGACACTTTTAGGTGAGCCAAACTATTAAAAATTCAGGCTGGGCATGGTGGGCTCATGCCTGTAATCCCAGCACTTTGGGAGGCAGAGGCGAGTGGATTATGAGGTCAAGAGTTCAAGACCAGCCTGGCAAAGATGGTGAAACCCCGTCTCTACCAAAAATACAAAAATAAGCCAGATGTGGTAGCAGGCGTTTGTAATCCCAGCTGCTCAGGAGGCTAAGGAAGGAGAATCACTTGAACCCGGGAGGTTGCATTGAGCCACGATCATGCCACTGTACTCCAGCCTGGGCAACAGAATAAGACTCTGTCTTTAAAAAAAAAAATTAAATTAAAAGTCTACCGTTGACAATTAATTTTGGCATGTCTTGAAGAGGGTATATTATTTTTAAGTATGAGCGCTCAGGCTTTGCTTTTTCTTTGAGACAGAGTCAACCAGGCTAGAGTTGACCACGCTGGAGTGCAGTGGTGCTGTCGGCTCACTCTGCAACCTTTGCCTCCTGGGTTCAAACCATTCTCCTGCCTCAGCCTCCCGAGTAGCTGGGATTACAGGTGTGTGCTACCACACCTGGCTCATTTTTGTATTTTTAGTAGAGATGGGGTTTTGCCATATTGGCCAGGCTGATCTCAAACTCCTGACCTCAAGAGATCTACCCTCTTTGGCTTCCCAAAGTGCTGGGATTACAGGCGTGAGCCACTGTGCCCGGCTGCTCAGGCTTTTATTACAGCATAGTGTGTCTTGCATATGTAATTCTGCTTTTTGCTTTTTTAGATTATGCATTTTAGGTTACAGAGGAATAGAGTCCAGAAGCCTGGCTGATGCTTGCCAGGTCATACCACCTTCCTCTGAGGAAGGAAGGGCTGGCCTTGCCTCCATTTTTCTAGCTAGGTCTTGTCACTTTTTCACGCCACTCTGGTGACCTGAACTCCTGTTTCTCTGGAGAAGTGGTTCCTGGCTGCAGCGAGCATCTGGCTGAGGTCCCTATGAGGATGCTTTGAGGCTCCTAAGGTAGATTGATTGCACAGTCAGTGATCCGGACTGAATGTTGAAATGACCCAAGCCAGTTTCCAAGAATTCTGGATAATGTTGAAAACCAAAAAGACTTACTTTAAATTCCAACATAGACTTTCAGAGATGATGTGGAGAGCAAAAGGAGTTGAGCAGTGAGGATGAATTGGGGCTCACGGTTTATTTAACCACCTTCCTCTATGCGGGTTCTTTTTTTGTGCCTCTTTCGGGGCTTTGGCTTGTGTTCACATCACCTTACCTGTTATCCACCTACAGCTTACAAAAGAAAGGCAAATAAATTATGTATAGTTTTTGAGAATTGGAGGCAGCCAAGCTGTAGCCTGGAGCTTTTATCCTGCTGAATATTATGAATAATATCCTGCTGACTAGTATTCATTTCTGGTTGCAGGTAATGAAGGAATTAGTATATTGGTGCATGGTCTGATTCTGGGCAAAATAGCATGAGCTGAGATTGTTGAGTGAATTCAAAGTATTGAGTTGAAATCTTTAAACTGCAGTAGAAAAAAAAAATAGAGCACTCTTTGGGGTCCTTTCGTCCCTCCCTACAAGGCACCAGGGTTGCCATTTCTTACTGGTTCATTGTCACCTCGGTGACACATAGGAACTTGACCTTCCATTTTCATGTTCCTTGGTGTCCGGAATGAAGACTCTACCCAAACTCACTTTGCACTTAATTGGCACTTTTGATTTTCGGGTTTACTGAGAGGCACTTCAGCTTTGGGGAACTTTTTCACAAACGGCAAAAGAGCAATAACTTGGGAGTGATATATATAAAAAAAAGGAGTGATGTCTTAAACTATTTGTCTTTGGGAAAAAGTGCCACTGTTTCTCACAGCAGATGACTATCCCCTCTTGTATCCATTTGAAGCTGTGCCACATTGACACCTAAATCCCATGTGGCCACTGGTCTGGGACAGCAGCCAGGCAGCGTGTGTAGCCCTCAGCCCTGCCAGTGCTCTGTGTGGCATCTTCTCATTCCCTTCCCCAAGTCTGGAGAGGGAGGTGAGTGGGCTTCTCCACCTCCCACTTCCTGTCAGAGCTGTAAATCCATGCTAACCTTTCTCTTTTAAGAACTAATAAATCCAGCGAATAATTGGCTCCGTTGACTTGACCTGTTTTCAGTGTTCTCACATAACCTCTCTGAAGAGCTCTCTTAAAACAGTCTTGGAAATTTCATCGTGCTCCGAATGGAGAGCCTGCAGCTGCCTCATTTGCTCACATTCACTTCATGTCTTCATGCAGCCCTTCACCAGTGCTTGTGTTAGCTTACGCTGTTTCTTTGGGGCAGGCTCTTCTTTTTTTTAAATGATAACTTCATTCATTTTCTAAGAAACTGTCATGTACAAGTGACTTTAATTCTAAGTTGCATCATTGGGAACCATCACTTTCTGCTGCAGCTGCCAACCCAAACCTAGGGTCTGGGGCTTTGGGATACTTTGTACCTAATTCTTCATATTGCAGGGGTCGGGGAGAGAAATGCTCAGGTTCTTTCCTTAGCCTTTTTTTTTTTTAATATGAGGCAGCATCTCCTTCTGTTCCCCAAGCCGGAGTGCAGTGCTGCAATCTTGGCTCACTACAACCTCCACCTCCCAGGTTCAAGCGATTCTCCTACGTCAGCTGCCTGTGTAGCTGGGATTATAGGTGTGCACCACCTGACTAAAATTTTATTTATATTCTTAGTAGAGTGGGGTTTCACCATGTTGGCCAGGCTGGTCTTGAACTCCTGACCTCAGGTGATCTGCCCACCTCAGCCCCTCAAAGTCCTGAGATTACAGGCATGATCCACCGCTCCCAGCCTCTTTCCTTAGTCTCTAAAACCACGAGTGTTTTCAGGAGCCCTTCAGTTGAGAGTAGCTGCAGCTAGGACCTCTGACTTCTTCAGTGTTCTCGTGTGGCTTTGCCCATGTCACACCTGCCACTGCCTCTTGACCCTTGGAGCCTCAGGTCTTGGTGCCTGTTCCGTTGCCTCTGGGCATAAATTTTTGGATACTGCCATTATCTCCAAAAGTCCATCAGGAGAGGAGGCCCAGAAGGTTGTCCCTAAATGTTTCTTTGTAAAATACTATTTCTCTCCAGTCTTTTAAAATATTAATGATCCTTTGAAATTCCAGATATTTTCCCACTTGTCTCACCAGCTGACCCGGATCTTTTGACTCAGTGCTCTCTTGGGATCTCTGAAAGTGAAATGATCAATTCAAATGCTCCTCCCTGAAGAGTGCAGCAGCAGCATCGGGAGAGGGGCCCCTCCAGATTGGAAGTGGTTTTTCTGACTCTTCTTTTGGTTTTGTTTGTTTTCTGGAAGTTGTTTTTGAGCTGAAAGTGTAGCGTCACAAACTGGGGAGGGAGAGGAGGGAGGCAGGGTGAGAATCGTGGAGTGCGGAGGCAGGTAGCCCGTGGGGTGCCTCCTGTGCCTGGTGGAGCTGGAAACTGCTTAGGTGCCAGAGCTTTTTCTGTGACCAAATTCTGGCTTTTGAAATAAACCAGTAACAGTTCTCTATGTTTTCATTCTGCCCGCTCCTCCTACAGCCTGGTTCCTCAGAGGGAAGGAAGGAGTGTTTTGCAGCACGTGCCCCTGGTGGCATGATGGTACTTTCCTGGCTCTGCTGCCTCTGCCCATCCGTCTTTTATTATTTTTATTTATTTTAAAAAATTTCTATTTTTAGCAGAACTGAACGTTTTTCTGCTCTGCCTTTCTCCTGTGTGTCTTTTCTTTGTGGTTGATAGTGTGTTGTCTTCTCCAGAGTATTTGTCATTAGAAACTTACAGCAAGTGTATACTTTCTAGCATGTCAGTATTTTTATTATGTTGCCCTCCTTGTCTTTGAAAGCTGCCTGTGAACGCTGTGAAACTTTATGGTAAAAATCCTTTTTTTCCCCCTGTAGTCTCTCCATTTCAAGGACTAAAACAGTCTTGCGTTAACTAAAAACCAGTGACCAGAGGTGAAGGAAGACTCTAGGAACTGAAAACTGCGACAGAAATTAGCACAATTTGAAAACAAAACAAAATTGCAAAAGCCTTAGTTGCTTTCCACCTAAGAAGTTGATTCAATGGAGAAAATGTCCACTGGAGATTCAGTAATGAATTTTGAGTTTGGGTGCAAGTGAGTGACTCAAAGAAGGGCCCAGCTCTCAAGCTTAACGACAAAAATGCTGTTGTGAATTTAGTCTCAGGTGTAAATACCCAAGCCCTCTGGTACCCAGAGAGCTGGCCGGTCTGTGGTGCATGTGTGTCCCTGTGATGGCAATCATTGTAGTCGCTGGCCTTCAGAAGAACTGAGGATCTGATGGAGGTTTTTTTATGTATTTATTTTCTGTTCACCTTGTGACCCTGTGTCAAAATTTATAAAGTACAAAAGGCATTACTGAAATGGTACTTTCTATAATTTGATACTATCTGGCTTCATCATCTTCACTTGACTATTTGTAATACTGTTGTAATGTTAACTCTGTTAAGTACCCAAGCTGCTTGTCTTCCACCAAAGAGTGCTTTATTAACAAGAATCTGTGAAAACCATATTTAAACACTGTTGCATGTTGTAATACCAGGTGGTACCTTGGTAACCTAAAACTTGCAAGAGAATATTAATGGTAAAAGAAGACTCAGGAGGAGAAGCTGACTTCAGAGTGGGAAGATGTTCCAGTCATTCCTTTCTCTGTCCTTTAGGGACTGAAGAACTGCGAGGTTGCCCATTGTTTGGTTGCCAGTCATACAAATTAAAATCATATTTCCTTCCATGTATGGAAAAAACACATTGTTGGTTTTTCCCCTTGGAAACCGCAATTCCAAATAATGTTGGCTTAAAGAAAGTTACCGCTTTTTTAGAGTCCTTCTCTGTAACATTGGATTTTTATTTCCTCCTGAGACCAGCCGAAGGCCATTGATGTGGCCTGCGATCTCAGTGACAACGATCTGCTTCTGGACCTCACTGTTGCCTTTGGTTAGGGAACACAACTAGTAACTCTGCAGAGTGCCTTCTCCCACAGCCGTACTGAAACACAGCAGAGTCTGTGCCGTGAAGCAATTACAGAAACAGAATTGATTTGCTGCTTTAAAAAAAAATGGGGCCCCAAATAAAAGAATATTTAGTACCCCCCTCGGTTCCTTCCATAAGAAGTGGGTGGTTTAATGATTGTCAACCCATTTTTGCCTGTGCTGGGAACATGGAGGGCCAAGAGGTTGACAGGCAGTGGAAACCAAATGCCCTCCTAAGCCACAAGGTGTGTGCCAGATCAGTAAGCAATTCCATTTTAAGAAGCTGCCTTTTTCACACAACTGCAAGGAATAAAAGCAGTTGGAATAAACAGGTTAAAGTCTTTAATGCAAAAAGTAATTGAAAGGCAGTGCCTCCATTTTGGTATACTTTATCGGGAAGAAAGTATGAAATTGACCGGCATCAGGGGAGACGGAAGATGCCGTTGTCTCAGCCAAACAGGCGACTCTTTCCCCACCAGGCGCTACGGGGTGGGGTCAGGCCAGCCTTTAAACACTGGGGATTGGATCACAGAGAAACAGTGGTGTTCTGTCCTTGGAAATGAATAGGCACAAAGACCCACTTGCCTGTGGGAAGACCACTCTTCAATATTTGGGTGGGAGGAGGAACATTCCTTTTGCTGTTTTGAGCTGAGACAATATAAATATTCAAACCGTGCCATGCACAAAGCATTGAATTCTCAGGGCACCTCTTCTTCCCCTTACCCCTTTTAAGGCCATCCTATCCATAAATAATAATCCAGGTAGTTGTGAAAATTGCGCTTCCTTCTGAACCCTTCTTAGTTTGGCTTTTCATCTCATCAGAACAAGTAAACATGCAGCCGCCACGGCTCTTGTGAGTACTGTCTTCCTCCCGGTGAACAAGCCGCTTGGTGTTTCGTCCAAGAAAAGGAAGGGCGTCAGCGGAACCACAGTCCTTTTTCATTTTATAAACTGCCTCTTCATGTCGCCTGCTCAAGTTTCCAGCTACAATTGCTATCACTGTGGCTCTTTGTAAAAATCCTTCTATTTAACTGGCTCACTGAAATGAGTCATAGGAAACTTGTGATTTGGTGAGGAAGCATTCTTTGTAATAAGCAAATGACTTGGGATGGTTTGCATAGCAACAGTGTTATACTTACGGGGACCACATCTCTGGAATCCAGGAAGTCTCTGGGTTTGACGGATGGAGGGTTCTTCCTGCTATGAATGAGAATGGACTCTTCCCCTTACCCTCAACTGAAACCACAAACACCCAGAGTCTTCTGGGATTCTGACTTAAGAGTCCTTGTTATAGAAGACATTGTTGCTGTGGAATATGAAACTGTGTGTGTCAGATGGAGAGATTCCCTTACGAGCCTTAAATAGCCCTGAAAGTACACCAGGACAGTTTGCAAATGGAATTATAATTAGAAGTGAATATTTTTAAGTGCCCTTGAAGCTTTCTGGGGACTCAAAATTATCAAGAGTCAGGCACAGTCCGGAGGAAGAGTGTCTGCAAAACTGGGTTCCTAGAAGTACGGATGGATGTCTCTTTTTGTAGAACTTGGCAGGGAGCAGCGCCTTGTGAGAGCAGGTGGCCTGACGTGGCCAGTGCTTCCTGGCAGCACGAGGCTCTGCCAGCCTCCAGAATTCCCCCGTTCTGAGCTTGATGCCCTTGGCCTGTCCCTCACCCACTTCCTCCCCTCCCCCCAGCCCTCTCACAAGGGTGATTGCTACCTCTCTCTTTTCTTGGGCCGAGCAAATTTTAGAGGAGTTCCCAAGCTTTGTCAGGAGGCCAGTGTGCGGATGGCCTGGGCTTGTGCGTGGCCCGAGGGCTCTCCTGGGGCCTTCCCTCTTCCCAGTCACCTTCGGAGCCACAGGAGCAGTGCCCTCGTTGGATGTCTGTTCTTAACATAGCTCAACTGCTTCTCTGTCTACATTTTAAAAATCATTGTATTTTAGAAAGCAGTGCTCATCAAAAGCAACTTTTAAAACCAATTTTATCGTTCCATTACTAGTTATCTCCCATTGAAACTGCCCCGGGGAGGCTAGCTGCTGCTCTTCCATTCTCCACATCAGGGTATTCTCCACATCACTGAGTGGAGGTGACTCCAGATGTGTTCAAAGACTGGACAATTCACCTATACTGTGTAGGAAATTACCTCCTTAATTACCTGGTAGAATTGTTAGCAGACATGTTCATCCGATGATAGTACTGCAGTTTTCTATTAATAATTTGCAGACTTTTATCTAACCTGCACTCATGTACAGATTATTGAAAGTTTTAAAATGTAACTGATCAGTATTGATCAATCATTGTCTTGATTTTTTTTTTTACAGTGTATATTTCTAATCATATTTTTTAAAGCCAAGAGAACTGGTTGAATGAATGTTTATTTTCCTGAAGGTATTTTTAAGATAAAGCTTCCTAATGGCCTGTAAACTTTGCATATATATGTAGTTTGATACATACTGTCACATTTGAAAATCTTGTGAGTTGTAACTGGTTTTATACAAAATATCAAATAATGGAAATTGTATAATTGTAATCATGTAATTAAAAGTATTAACCAAACAGTCTTTTAGTTTATTGTGTTCCTTACCAAGCATTTTGAATTCTGGTAGGCAGTGAGTAAAGCAGAGGTAATCCAGAATCTGTACTGGTCTGCTAGGATGGCCATAACGGAATACTCCAGACTGGGTGGCTGACACAAAAGTTCATTTCCTCACAGTTCTGGAGGCTGGAAGTCCATGACTGAGGTGTGGGTGGGCTTGGTTTCTCCCAAGGCCTTTCTCCTGGGCTGCAGGCTCTGCCTCTTTGCGGGGCCTCTCCTTGGGGCCTGCGTGGCCCTGGTGCCTCTTCTCATCTCCTCTCTTGTGAGGACACTGGTCAGATTGGATTGGGGCCCACGCTGATGGCCTCATTTTACCTTCACCACCTCGTTAAAGGCCCCGTATCCACAGAGGGCCACATTTCAAGGGGCTGGGGTTAGGGCTTGAGTGTTTGAATCTGGAAGTCAGTCCAGCCCCCTTCTGTAGGGTAAGGTGGTGAGCGAGAGGGGGCCATTCCTCACACCCCAGCACCGGCTCACAGGATGCAAAGGTTTGATTTTCTGGAGACTTCTAAGGAGAACACTCAGGCCTTTGGGGTCCCACAGGGCATTTTGCCGGCCAGGGTGTGACAGCACTGGCCACGGCACCCTCTGCAGCTTGTGGTCCAACCCGGGACACGGGCCTTGTGCTCTCCACCTGCCCTGCCTCTTATGGCCTCTGGTGCTAGGCAGGAATCCAAGAGCCCAGTGTCCACACCCCACACACACCTTGCTGCTGAGACTCAACACCGTGTGTTCTGTTGAGTTCTGTCCAGTTCCCCCAAGGAGCTGTGCTTGGATTTTCACTGGGATACAGGTGTCCAAAGTAAAAACCAGAGACCTGCCTTCTCACTCCTCTCCTGACTCCCACCACAAGTGACCCCCCAGAGTGTATATTTGCAGACCCTGTCTCTGTGGGAGCTGTGGCCTCTCCCTGCCCCTCCATGGCTTCTCCTGAGGCCAGTGCCTGGTAAGGCTCTCCCCTGATGCACTAGTGCTCGGGCAGCTGGCCCCGCCACGCAGCTCCGTGAAGTCCCTGAGTGCTGTGAAGGGGCCAGCCGGCTTGGAGGCAGTGCTTCAGATGAAACCACGCAACATGTCTGTTCCACCTGGGGGGCCATGTCTTCCAAGCCTGCGTGAGGGAGGCAGCAGGCTGTGGACACCCCTGGCCCGTAGAGACTTGTCTCCTTCCCTGGCATCTGGAGCCACTCTGCCCATGGCCTGACCGCCATGTGCAGGATTTGCTGATCCCCTCTGCTTCCATTAAGTAAAATTGAAAAGAATTCCTACCTTAGCAATTAGTGTGAGAGTTAAAATAACACATTAAAACAGTATCAAGGATATATCTTTCAATTCAACTATTGTCATATTTTAGGTCATTTTCTCTAGATAATTAGGGAACTAATGACTGATAGCAGATTATGGTCTCTCAGTATCTGAAATTTGGGGGACCTGCAGCATAATTTTATGGATGGGTAATGGTGTAAACATTTAAAAAGAGGTCACATAAACTATTCTGCCTTGAAGTGGGGACCCACATGCTGAAGGTAAGTCTCTAGAGGTTGTTCAGAGGCAAGGCTGGGCCGTGGGAGAGGAGTTGCGAGGGCCCCTTCCCGTGGCCCTCAGTGGACTGAGACGCAAGTTGCTGTGAAAGAGCAAGTCCCAGTGGGTGCACCCTGCCCCAGCTCTGCTACTTCTGTGGCATCAGGGACCCTTCATCTGCCAGCTGAGCCTTGCTTTGTTCAGTGGTAAAATTGGACTAGTTGTTTGGATTACAATTAACATTGTACTTCTGTTTAGATTAACGGAAGTACATGGTGGAGCCTTAGCTGGGGGAGTGTGACATCCGCTCTGCTGTCTTTCCCTCCTCCGTGTCTCTAAATGCAGCTGTGGTTGCGCTGAAAAGGAGGATCTAGCAGGGAATTCTCCAAGAACATGACCTTTAGCTCCTCTGTAGCACCCTGACTAGAGGTCGCACTCTTCCTATTGTTGGCCACGGAGGTGGCTTCTGAGGTCTTACCATCACAGCACGACATCAGTGTTCTGCAGAAATTATTCCTGGGCGGTGCTGGCTATTTCCTTAGGATAAATTCCTACAAAAGGGATTTCTGGGTCAAAAATGTGAAAGATGTTGAAGCTTTTGCTAAGGGAAAAAGCCCGCTTGGTAGAATTGTTGAGAGCATGCATTCTGGGCCCAGTGTGTTTGAATGCAAACCTAAGCGCTGCTGTAGCTTAGGTTTGGGCTGACTGACTTAGGCTCCCTAAACCCGTTCCTTCTCTGAAATGGGGATGGTAGCGTGCATCTTACACGGTTGTGTGAGGATGAAATGAGTTAATATTTTGTTCATCGCTGAGAACAAGTGTCTGGCACACGCTAAGAGCCAAGTGTATTGTGCCTAATAAAAAAATAAATAAAATGAATGCTGTCCAGGAGGACTTTGACGAAGCACAGTCGCCGCTGCCCGCCCCTCCCCCGTTAGCAGCTGTTGGGACGCTGGTGAGCTGCTCAGTTAATAGAGGACAGTGGCTCCAGCGCCGTGGGTCGTGGGTCACGCTCACTGCCCAGCTGTTTGTCGTCCTAGCCTTAGCTTTTCCGCATTGATTTTGGGCATTTTGTCTTCCAAGCGGTTGGCACAGCCTGCCCTTAAGTCCTAGCCTCACCGCGTCTGACCGTTTATTGGGGGAGAAATGGACCCCCCTGAGCAAAGCCTTCCAGGTTCCTACCTAGCGCCTCGGGGAGGGGCCCGGCCCCTGTGAGAGTGGGGGCCCTTCTGCCTCCGCCTCCCTGCCTCTAACCCTGCCTGTCTCTTTGGCAGCAAACCTGCGTAGCTTTGAAGCGCTTCTGGACGACGCGTACTCGGTCCACACCGAAATCCCCAGGTAAGGAGGCCCTGGCCCTGCCGCGGAGGCTCCGCGGGGCCAAGTATGTTTCTAAAGGGGGAAGGGACCCCGTGTGGGAGGGCGGCCGTGTCCTTTGTGCGTTGTGGGACTCGGGGAGTTCACTGGTTTCTCCTGGCCCTGGGTGTGTTTCTAAACAAGACGCCTTTTCAGGCGGGGCCGTTCTCCCTGGCTTGGGACTCCGGGGAATGCAGCGCGTCTGGCGTCCCGCACCTGTCTACTCGGTGCCAGCGGACAGTCCAGGCCCCCATGCGTTTCCCCGCCCCGGGCTGGTGCTGCCCCCAGCTGGGAACGGCTCACCCGCTTCCAATGCCGCTTGTCTCGGGCCGTGCACGGGACAGAGAAGCCGCCACGGTGCTCTCGGGCCGGCGGGCAGAGGAAGGCGCTTCCTGGAGGGACGTGGCGGGATGGGCTCCCGGGAGCTGGTCCCCTGCGCCTCCTCCTGCGGGGACTTCAGGGTGGCCTGGGCGGTGGAGCTAGCGGGGGTCCCCTCTGCCTGCGCCTCGAGTGCAGGTTCAGCCGGAACCCAGCTGGAGGGAGGCACAGGGAGCGCCCTGGCAGGCCCGCGGTTGGCCTGTCCTCAGTAGCCGCGGAGTGTCCACTCAGCACTCACTGGCCAGACTGGAGGGTGATAGCTGATGGCCTTCCTGGTCCCCAACCTAAGTATGCCTTGCGATTGAGAGCTTAGCGGCCCAGGAAACTAGTCCTTGCTGTCCACACAAAGTCACGCCGGAGACAGGCCTGTGGGGTGGTAAGTGCAGCCCTGTCCTCTCCTCCCTTTTCCAGCGATGGTTCGCTGTCCCGGGTTGTCACCTTCCTGGACCGGCTTCTGGTCTGGCTCGGGATCCACAGGGACTAGGCCTGCGGGGAAGGGCTCTCCTACACCTGCTGCCCGCCGCAAGTTCTCTCCAGGTGCAATTGAAGCCTCTCAGCAGGTGTTTCTGCCTCGTTCTTCCCCTGGGTGTTGAGGCAGCAGCATGCCCCGGGGGTGACTGGGTTGGAAGGGCCGGGCTGACACCCCCGGTGGTAGCAGGCCCATCCCCGCGCAGCAGGGCAGTGCTGCTTTCGCATTCTCAGGCCAGGAGCCCCTGTGAGGTGATCTGATGGAAGCGAAGGCCCCTCCGTCTTCCCAGAAAAGTTCACGTGGAATTTCGACAGGTTCACTTACAGGCTTGCTGGCTGCCACCACACACCCCAGGGGTGCTGTTTCACAGATGCCGCGTGGAAGGCGTCCCGGAGGTGTGCAGTCAAGGCAGGGCCTATTCACCAATCAGCAACAGCCCTGCAGCCCCACCCTGCCTGGGCCTGCCGGGGAGCCTCAGTAAAAATTCCCAGGCAGCGTCTGTCTGCCTTGGTCTCAACCACCCGCTTCCCCCAGCCCGTCCCTCACTTCCCTCACAGGCCACCTGGCATTCCCATTGCTCCTGCTTCCTTTCTACCCACCTTCCCTCTTCCTGAAAACTTCCCCAGCATGACCGCTGACTCCACCTCCATCCCCTCACCAGCAAAACATGCGAGTTGGGGTCAGTTTGCTTAGAACTTGCCTCAGATACTTGAAATGCTTTTCTCACTGTTGCTCTGATGCAAGACCAGTGGCCAGTATCCATGTGGGCCGCCAGGACAGTTGTGCGAGTTGTTCATCGCACAACTCCGGGGAGCACCAGGCACACTGAGGTCGATGTGAGCCAAGAGGGGGTGGGGGGGGAGTGGGGGGGGCAGCGCACAACATGGGTGCCCAGATAGGGCAGCCCTCCTGGAGGTGGTCTCGGTGCCTTTGCAGGGTGGTGGTTCTTGAGGAGAAATGTCTTACCCCGCCTCAGTGTCTGAGAACATCTGAGACTCTCAGAAGCCCCTGTGGGGTTTACATACAACTTGATGCCACATGACAGGCACTCCCTACCTTACAAATGGCTTTGCGCTCCCTAAGTGATATAATTAATTCAGCCCTCTGGGAGTAGGCACCGTTTTGTAAAGAAACAGTGCTCAGAGATGGCATTTGTTGGTTCTCTGCTTCTCCCCACAGAGGCCTGATTGGCCCAAGGCCTAGCTATAAGGGGTGTGAGAGCCTTTGCTATCGGGTTGGGGAAATTCCCGTCATCTGGAGTCCAAGGAAACTTTGTGGCTCAGGCAGAGGCCTTCCAGGAGCAACAGGAGATGTGCAGAAAGGCTGGGTTGGGTTGGGCAGGCAGCCGCTAGGCCCTTAGGCCTGAGGAGCCAAGTTTTAGTCCCATCCCGATTGCATGGAGAAGACCCGAGGGTGTGCCAACTGCACTACTGCCATGTGCAGTACCCTGCTAGGCGCCATGGCCATCTCCACGTGGCTCGGAGTGGCTGAGCACAGAGGCGCACGGAACACACTCCATGGCTCATCACCTGCTGAGGGACAGGCGTCCCTTTTCCTGTCCCTTCTCCTAACAGCTTTGCCCAAGGGACTAATCCTTTCACTGGAAATTTCAGGATTGTGTAGACAGAACATGGGGCTCAGGGACTGAATCTGCTTTCAGCTTCTACCTGCCCTAATAGTAGCCAGGGAGCAAGGAAAACGGCGTCCTTGCCTGACTGTAAAATGACAAGGCATGATAAAACAGGACTCCCAGGTCCTCAAGCAAACGCTCTGCTCCTTCAGTAACCAAGCTCTGCCACAGGTGCAGAGGCAAAACGGGTGGGTGGAGGGGCATCCTGCAGACTTACTTAAAAGAAAGATGTCCAAAGAAAAGATAGCACAGGTGTGAGGGGAGCGCCTGTGGGCGGTGAGTCCTGTGATCGGGGATGAGGCGGTGATCAGCATGGTCCTTGTGGCCAGGCTTTGGAGGAAAACAACATGGTTACAAGGGAGTTCTGCACTTTTTATTTTTTTGAGAGATGAGGTTTTGCTCTGTCACCCAGGCTGGAGTGCAGTGGCGTGATCACAGCTCACCGTAACCTCAAACTCTTGGGCTCAAGCCATTCTCCTGCCGCAGCCTCCTGAGTAGCTGTGACTACAGGGGTGTGCCACCCACCTAATTTTAAAATTTTTTGTAGAGACACATTCTTACTGTGTTGCCCAGGCTGGTCTTGAACTCCTGGCCTCACGCAATCCTCATACCTCAGCCTCCCAACATATTACAGGTGTGAGCCACCATGCCCAGTCTAGTTTTGCACTTTTATCTGTATCCTATTGGATAATAAAAAGGTTTTAAAATATTCCTGCGTTTTTCCTTCCTCATTCCCTTTTCCACACCTCCTGTCCTCCACGACACAGGCCCCTGTGGGGCAGAACAGCCCAAGGCCTCGCATGCCCACAGCCTGCCCCAGGTTGTCTGAAGCAGGAGGGTTCAGGGAAGGCTGCTTACATGCACCAGGATCCT
Organism: Cacajao melanocephalus; assembly: GCA_963573385.1. Taxonomy (NCBI): domain Eukaryota; kingdom Metazoa; phylum Chordata; class Mammalia; order Primates; family Pitheciidae; genus Cacajao; species Cacajao melanocephalus. Next base: position 22,952 of record CAUYLG010072223.1, read on the forward strand.
TGCAGAAGGCTCAGGAGACAGCAGCAGCCAAAGAAAATGGGCACATCTTTTTTCTGTGTCTACAGTGGAGGCCGTGTGTGTGGAGGGCGGGCGGGCCCACTGCTGCTGAGAACAGGGCAGGCGCCAGCCGCGCGGTTCTGCCTTTCCTAGCTCCGGAGACCCAGGCCCAGCTGCTCCGGAGCACCTGCCAGCACCACACAGTACAGTCTCAGAGGACAGCGATGTCCTTCCAGTGAAGCGCCCGTGCACTGGAATGGCACAGACTTGCTGATCAACAGAAGGAAATGGTCTGAAGTCTGACCACAGGGAAGGAGGGTAGCTGGCTCAGAGGGGCCCGCCTTGTGTGGAAGGAAAACACCAAAGGCTCCTGAGCAACATTAGGTTAGAGGGGTCGTGTTCAAAGCATCCGACTCAGACTTCGGGGGCATTCCCAGCCAACAGCAGTATGTCCTGGCTGCCTCTTCCCAGACTTGTCTGACAGGCAACTTAGGTATTCATTCCAAGTGAGGTACCGGCCCCCTCCCTCTTGGGCAGCACCTCCCTTTTTTCTTCTGAGACAGAGTCTCGCTCTGTCACCCAGGCTGTAGCGCAGTGGCGTAATCTCGGCTCACTGCAACTTCCACCTCCCGGGTTCAGGTGATTCTCCTGCCTCAGCCTCCTGGGTAGCTGGGATTACAGGTGCCTATGACCACGCCCAGCTAATTTTTGTATTTTTAGTAGAGACAGTGTTTCACCATGTTGGCCAGGCTGGTCTTGAACTCCTCACCTCAGGTGATCTGCCTGTCTTGGCCTCCCAAAGTGTTGGGATTACAGGTGTGAGCCACTGCGCCCAGCCAAACACCCCCATCTCTAGAGGATCCGGCCCCCCAGCCCAGTTACTGCAGGGTGGCTTCCCCCGCCTGGTGCCAGGCTGTGTGCAGCCGCCCCAGGACCTCACCCAGAGCTGGGTCTTCAGGAGCTGCCCTGGAGGCACAACTCAAGATACCTGAGGCCCAGCAGTCAACTCCTGCTTCAGAAATGATCCAGTCCGGCCTGGGCGTGGCTAACCAACTCAAACTTGCTTGACCTCCACTTTTCAGGAGCCTTGGTGACAACAGACCCTCATGGGCATCTTTCATGGGGTTAATCTGCTTGAGTCTAAGTGACCAGCCAGAAACGTGGTGCCCAGAGTGCACTGCCCCAGGACTTCTCTACACCCACGCCACAAGCACCACAGAGGAGTCGGGCCGGGGCACTGTGGTCCGAAAGGTCCTGCTGCTTCCACATCTGGCTGTCCCTATGGTGTGCTGGTGACGCCCCCCTGCCCTTCGCTTCTGTCCTCCCTGGCTTCTCTGGGGCACTCGGGGCTACATACACCTTGGCACAATCCAGAAGGGGCACAAACAAACAAAACCCCTACATCCAGGCGCATGACCAAGTCAGTGAGAGCAAATACAGCCCATTCCAGGTTCAGAACGTGCACCGGGTCCCCCAAAACTGTGTTCAATCACAGGACTCAACAGCGCTATGGGATAGGGACTGTCACTGTTTTGCAACTGTGACATTAAACCAAGTGCTATGGGCTTTTCAAGTATTGTTAACAACACTACAGAAAAGTTCCTTAAAAGGGATCTCTGGCTTATCTTCAAAGCCACGGTTAGGCAAAATGACAGTATGACAGCTTCAAACCCACTGAGTCATGACACAGCCCTTATGTTGTAGCAGCTAGGTGAAGATTTCTGAAATCAGGGCATTTCCCAGGAAAGGGAATAAAACACTCAGCTGATAAACCTTAGTACTCAGAGAGTAATTTAATAAGAGACCAAAAATAGGCTGTCCCCCAAAGCAAACACCCTTAACTGACCCTAACGTGTACAGATTCAGCTGTGATTATTCAACAAAATCATGACCGACTGCTATGGCCTGGGAGTGCCGGAAGGACTGTTTTCTCTACACCAAGTCAGGGGCGAACACCAACCTTTATTTGCACCTGGGTTCCAGTTCAAAGCCACCTTAGACAGTGTGGCAAAGTGGAAGGAAGCACAGATCCGGGGGCCGAGGTTCAGATTCCATCACAGGCGAGTATATGAGCTGTGTGACAACAGGCAGACAGTACCTGTGGTATCTACAGGAAAGCAGGGAGAGTACCCCAGCTTCCAGCAGCTCTACAGCTACCTGGACCGCAGGCCCTCCTAGGCCCACTTCCTCTGCAGCACAGAGTGTGCTCTGTGGGTGGGGTGTGTGGCTCTGGGTCCAGCTCTGTTCAAGGCGGGACTCCAGGTGAGTTAGTGAACCTCTGAAGTATACCCCCAACCCCAAACTTTCACCAAAAGCAATAAAGAGGAACTCTAGAACTGGGGCCAGGAATAAGTGAGAAAAACTGCTTTTAAGTGCTTAATAAATACTAGTTATTTACAACTCTTGCCCAGGCCAAGGCAGAGGCCTTTTTACACAGCTGCTGAACACTGACGCTAGTTCTGCAGAACGGATGCGGTATTTGCTTTTGCCATGATCCCTTTCCATTTGATTGGCAGGTTAAATAACATGGTTTTTAAAGTCATATACTTAATATTCTTCCTAAAAACCACCCAAACACTAGATATGTGTGTGTACACACACAGAAACCACGAGGTAGTTTAAATCACCATTAAATATCAACACTTTCTCTGATTCTGTGTCACAGAGTGGTGACCAGTGGCTACACAATAGCAATTTAAAATGATTGGTTAAGTGAAAACCAGAACTCAAAATATTCCAGGAGAGTAGATAACATTTACAAGTAAACAGTAAATACAACTGTATTTTAATTTCTTGGTCTCTGAAAACTAAGCTGTGACTGCTTTACATGAACAGTTCAAGTTCTATGCGTTTCCTCTAATGCTAAAGGCACAGCCTCCGGGAATCTACAGCTTCCTACGAGCCTCAGTGGAGTCTATTTTACAACCCCCTTTCCCTCCAAGCTTCTGTGGAGGAGATTCCATACAATCTCTATGTACACATTTTAAACATTGTTCCTGAACGTCATTTCAAATTCCTTCGATAAAAACACAATCGCCATTCTTCGCCTTCCTGCGAAAGGGCCAGGCTAACCCTAACAGAAAGGGCCTGCTCTCGAGCCTCTGAAGAAGCCCCTGTCTAACAGCGCAGCCTGAAAGAGTGCAACAAATTCACACGATATGGGAAAAGCAACATCTATTGTTCCTAGAGTCTGACTGTCTTCCCACAGCCGGAAGTGTCTCTCCCTAGGTATGCAGTGCAGCTCCTTGGTGCTGGGAAGTAGCGCTCTTTCAAGACAGTGCAGGGAAGTCTTCAGGGTCATCTGGGTTGGGGGCAACATCTTGCAACTAAAGAAGAAAAGAAATACTTTTAAATCCACTGTCCCTTCACCCATTCCTAATATCCCAATGGGATAACAAGGGCCTGGCACCAATGCCAAGGGGCCTGCGTTAGAGGCAGGATCCACAGTGGGAAGGGGAGAATCACAGGTCACTGCAAACCCAGCAAAGTACAGCTCCCCTCCCACACAGGCCTCCAGCCCCCTCACAAAAGGGGCTGCCTCCCTTCCTATGTCCTGCAAACTCTTAATGGGGGGCTCTGCATGGGGCACATTCTTCATCAAGTAAACAGAATGGTTACTGCATGTCGGGCGCTGGAGGGAGGAGGAGGTGCACAGATGTACCTATCCTTGGGAGCTCATGGCGCCAGAGAAACTGACCATCGAGTCAGGAGCTTCATTAACAAGTCCTGGGAAGGAGGAGCCACAGGAGGGCCGTCCAGTGTCATTGGGTGGCAAAGTAGACATCAGGGTCAGGCAAGCTTTTGTGGAAACAAAGTTCAACCTGGGATGAACCTCAACAGATGAGGATGAGCAAAGGGCACAGGGACCTGGTTTGGGAAACAATGTGACCTGATGGGGGCAGGCCCTAGGGCGGTTCTGAGCTGAAGCTGCACAGGTTGTGGGGGTGGGGAAGGTGTGGAGGAAGGTGGTGCTGGATTCCCAGAGTGGTTTCCCAACACACCCCGCCCGGAGTGCTACAGGGGCCAGAGCTCCACTATAGGAAAGGAGTCGGTGTGTGTTTCCTAGTCTCAGAATAGACCCTATTTCCAACCTGGCCCCAAATACACCCCCTCCCCCAAAAACTGTGGTCTTGCTCTTGCTTAAGCAAAAACAAACCACAGATACTGCTCCCAGGGGCTGCTCCCTAGAGTGAAGGAACCAGGCAGTAAGCAAAGCAATGCCCAGACCAGCCAAAGAGACGGGGTCTGTGCCTGCTCCATCATGAGGACCGCACGGTGGCCCATGCTGGCCACAGGGCCTCAGCGCTGACTTCCAATGAACAGGTGTCCATACCACATTAGAAAGCGCCTACTACATGCTAGGCATGGCGTGGCACTGCGTAAACCAATCGTGAGCAAAAGCAGCCCCTAAGAGCCACACCAGTGGGAATCCAGTGGCACACAGAGATCAGGCTTCAGTGAAAAGAAACTCCTTTGCTCAGAGACCTTGACCGGTCTAGGAGATGTGATCAAAAGACCTGTGAGGAAGTGAGGTTGGAAGAATGAACTTAGGCCAGCAGGCAGAGGCCAGGGGTAAGGAGCATGCTGTGTTGAGAGCTAGAAGCAGGCAGCCGCGGCTGAGCATAGTGTGAGGCAGGTGAGCCGGGTTGAGGGAGGTCCCCTCACAAAGGGTTTGAGGTCTTAGTAAGTGTAAGGCTTATTGTCAAGTTTAAAATTAGGAAACTGAGGCCAGTATAAGGAAAACTAAATTCCAGTTTTTTCAGCTCCCGGCAGAGGTTCTGTGGTCCAGGGAAGGGGCCAGAGAAGTCGCACCCGGCCGTTCTGGGCGTGGGGTTTTATAGGCGGTGAGGGCAATAGATTGGTCAGTGGGGAAACATAGCATGGGCAACTGCATTGGTCATAGAGAGACTCGACCTGGACTTGGCGAGCTGCCATTGGCAGCCCAGTGGGGCTATCGAAAGGTGGGCAGGAGAAGGTAACAGATTGACCGGTGAGGAAACAAAGCATGGGCACCTGTATTGGCCAGAGAGGGAGACTGGACCCGGACT
>CAUYLG010072224.1:0-25823 GCA_963573385.1 Cacajao melanocephalus
GAAGAAAGGTCAGATATAGGTGAAGGGGAGGAAAGCAGCAAATCACACTGCCACGTGTGTACCTATGCAACAATCTTGCATGTTCTTCACATGTACCCCAAAACCTAAAATACAATAAAAATTAAAAAATAAATAAATAAAAAAATTAAATGTATGTCCTTTCGCAATACTTAACTAACACAAAAGCCATGTTTTCACTAAGTTCTTGAACTTATGAAGCCACAGAGGATTTTCAAGTTTTGACTTAAGTTCTTTTTTCTCTCCTTACAAATTGTTTTTTCTGTGTGAGTGAGGCATCATGGTTATTTCCAGGAAGAACCTTGTCTCTGCCCAGGATTAGTTACTTCCTCTGGGATGCACAATAAAGTCATCCCAGAAAAGGACTCATGAGTTTGGGATTCTCATCTTATTCATTTGTTAGCACTTTTGTCTAATTTGAAACATAGAAGAATGAACTATTCAACATTTGGGCTTTGGAGTCAGATGACTTGGGTTCGAATCCCAGCTGTGCTGGGAAAGTAAGTTCAACTAAATCTCAGTTTCCTTACCTGTAAATGGGGAAGATAATCTTACTAAGTTCAGAGAAAAGTAGTGAGGCTTAAAAGAAAAAATTGTGTGTGTGTGTGTGTGTGTGTGTGTGTGTGTGTGTATGTGTAGGATATTTAGTACTTAGCTAAGTTCTTAGAGTAAAGCAAGATCATATATATAAGTGGTAATGAGGTCATTCAACTTATTTCGGATACAATCATTTCTAGTACTTTTTTTGTTACTGTTATCTAAGCATGTCTCTTTGCTTCATCAAATATCCTGACATCTCATCGCTACATAAATCAATTATGCATTGCCTACACAGAGCATTCTAATATCTGCTTGCCATTAGTCTGTTGAATAAAAAAGAACTCGTTGTTTTAAGTGAATTTTGGGAATTGATCTGCAACATGCCCTCTGTCATAAATTAGTGAATATATTAAAAAGGGTTGGTCAGAGCAGCAATTTCACTAATAATATTAACTGCTTTGGGGATGGAGAGGAGATGATAGCCCTTTGGTCTTGGGGAACTAAGTGAGGATCCAAATCAACTTAAAAAGCAAAAGGGTTCTGTAATTGAGACAATGGGAGTGAGAGCACGATGGTTTCAACCACAGATTGTGTAGGATACAGTTTTCAGTTATGGCTGAAATGGGTGATGAGTGAGGACCTGGAGGATGGTTGTTAAATAAACAATGTGATCTGCTTCCTCTCCCTACTCCATCGCCATGAAATTTCTAGTTGATGATGTCACCGTTTCCCACCGAACCCAGGGCCTCCTCACAGTCCTTCTCAACACAGCATTCCACACGGCCACTACCAATGTATCAGAGTTAGCACACAACTGGTTATCAGTCCTTTAATCAGAAAAAAAAAAATTCATGAGTTCAAACTACCACTAAACCGTATTCATTTGGAAAGAGATAAATTAGAAAAAGTTGGATTAGTCCCCATGTTTAAGGTCATGGGAAATCCAGTCACACAGATAATTAGTTTGACTTTGATTTACATGGGGATCTTGGAAAACACATACACACACACCCACGCGTACACAAGACCATATGAGTTTAATGAAGGACATATTGCTGCTGTTGCCTGTTTCCTTTTGCTTTTTAACAGATCAGTTGAACCTGGTTTTCTGTGCTTTTGCTGGAGAATCTATCCTCATTCAAAATGGAACTGTCAACATAGTTAGAAAGTCAAGGGGCTTCAGTAGTGCATAAAGTGGGAACCAAGTGAATGCCTATCACCTGGTTACCTGCCCATGCCACACCGAGCATTTCTGTAAGAAATCGTGATCTATAAAGTAAGCTTGTAGAAGTTTCAGTTTTCTCCCCTGTACTTTGGAACCTGTTTGTCTGTACAGATGGTCTCTGTCAGTTGGAATAGTCAGTAGGGGAAAATGTAGTATAAGTGAACAAAATAGCAAATAGAAAACAGCATACCAGGGCCAGCGTGGTGGTTCATGCCTATAATCCTGGCATTTTGGGAGGCTGAGACAGGTGGATGCTTGAGCTTAGAAGTTTGAGACCAGCCTGTGCAACGCAGTGAAACTCCTTCTATACAAAAAAATACAAAAATTAGCCAGGCATGGCAGCTTTCACCTGTCATCCCAGCTGCCTGTGGGAGCTGCAGTGAGCTGAGATCATGCCACTGCACTCCAGTGTCGGTGACAAGCAAGACCATGATGAGCGAGCGAGAGGAAGAGAGAGAGAGAGAGAGAGAGAGAGAGAGAGAGAACAGTGAGAGAGAACAGCACATCATCTGATGGGGGCAGATCTAAACACTGAGAAATTTCCCAAGTAATGGTAGGTACCAGCAAACAGAGTTGAAAGGAGCTCCCAAAACATGGGCTTAACATAGGCAGGGAAATAACAGGAATCAGACAATTCTGTGATGTGTATTCTCAGTACACCGTAGTAACCCCAGTGCTTTCATTGTGTTATGACTATTCTTCCACTGTCTGTATTTGTATAAATTAAAAAGCAGCTCTGTCTGTACTATATGAAATGAATTCATGCTGAACAAAATTTCAAAAAGTTCATATAAAGAATGATTTCACAGCAACTATCATATCAGGCTCCTGGAAAATTGCACTTGAACTTCAGTTCCACCTCAGTCACTCAAAGGAATTTAAAAATTGGCTTCCAGCCACCCTTGTTCTTCAACATGCAGTTTCAGATATGCCTCAATAACACAAACTTTAAAACCTATTGATTGTGAGTTAAAATCTGTTTCTACCAGAACCTCGCTGCTAAGTGGACGGCAGCACGGACTTCACAGTGCCTTGGTCAGGATTCCTCTGAGTTCAGGAGCCTTGAAGAAGGCAGAGGGTAACATTGCTATGAAGGAGCCGCTTTGAACTTTATAACAAAATTACAAGAAAAACTTTGAACTCTATTGGTTGATAGCCGCTGTAAATGGTTATTCAAAGAAATGTTTCTAATTTGAAATCTGAAGAGTGCCTTGGGATTGGGAGATGGGAACCTGGAAACATGATCTCCCATAAATCACTCTCCTTCTTTTGCATCACTTCATCCTTTTTTTCCTAACCATGCTGTTTGGGCAAGCACCATTAGAGTGGTTAGACGGTGAACTTTGAAATAGTTAGTTAGACACAAGTTTGAATCCTCGCCTCTGCTGCTTAACTAGCTGTGCAGTTTAACCTCTCTGTGCCTCAGTTTTCTCATGTATAGAATGGGAATGTGTTATTTCATTTTATGGGAATATATAATAATTCTAGCCTCAAGGGATTGTTTTGAGAATTAAATGAGATAGTACATACAAAGGAACTAGCACAGTGAGTAGCAGATAGTTATTATGTAAGAAACATCAGCAGTTCAATTATGAATGATAATGATAGGTATTATTGTTAGAAGGGGACCTGGGGGGAGGTATTGATTAAACATTAGCACTGACTCTGATGAAACTTCAATGTGTTCATTCTACCTTTTCCAGAGCATCCAGCAAGAAAGTCATGCCTTAGACGAATCCCAAACAGCCATGAATGAATGGAGTTTTTCAAGTCAAACTCCATTTACCCACTGATCAATTTCAGGAATTATTTGTCTCCATTTTTATTTGTTACTGTGCAAGAGCCCATAACATTTAAGCTTTAAGGGTATCTTATCTTCTTTCTCTGCCACCTCATCCTCAAAAGGGTAATGGGCTAGTGGTGTGATGCCTCTGTAGCAGTTCATCCTGTTTTCTCTCACTAGAAGTCACTTTCTTCCTCTTTGGAAGTTTGCTCAGGAATCACCTTTCCCAGGAATCCTTATTTAACTCTGCATCCCCACTCCTACCTGGCCAGGCTGAAACAATGCCCCTTTTCTCTGATCCCACAGCACCATGTCATTACATGCCACTATTCTGCTCTTTATCATGTGGTCTTTATCATGTGATATATTTACCTGTCTGTCTCCCACTAGACTGTGAGCCCTCTGAGGGCAGGAGTGGTGTCTTACTTATTTCTGTATCCTCAACGTCTATCAAGGTGCACATATATTTTATTGAATCAAACGAACCAAAAAAAGCATTAAATGCAACGAATAATGAATCAGAAAATACAATTATAAAAGTGACAATTAAACATTGACATTCATTTGAGGTGTCTGGGATGTCTCTACATTAGGAGTACATGTAAAAACAGGAACGCATGTTTATTCTGGCTCAGGTACTTTTACCTGAGTTGCAACACTCACCTAGTTCTCAACTTTGCTTTCTCAATGTTCCTTCCTTCCACACCCACAGGTTTAGGAGATAGGCCATGGGCCACTTCTCTTGGCTCATTTTCCTGAACTTCCTAAATGAGCAAACCAGCAGGCAGGCAACTGCAAAGACCCCAAGATGGAAGGATGAAGCAGGCAAAAGTATAGCTGGTGATTGTCCTTGCCCAGCAATTTGGCTGCCAGGAGCTCCCTGCCATGTGAAAGAGAGGGTGCAGCAGCCTCTGTGTGGGAGGACAGCTTCTGGACCCAAGGGCAGCTTCATGTCACTGAGCACCTTCTGCCAGACTGGCTGCTCCTCCTCAAGCATGGAGAGTCTGTGCTTTTCTTTGTCAGTATTCTCCCATGGTGTTCCAAAAACCACATGATGGAGAGAGCGGGGACATTGGCCAACTCTTTTGGATGCCAATGCATCACTTTTCTATCACTCTTCCGCTTCTGTCTCAAACTAATTAATCTGGTTTTAGAGTACCTTATTTTTGTTCAGTCATTCAGCAGATGCTATTCTTTAGGAAGACATTGGAGATGCAGGGGTGAATAAAATAAACAAGATGCCGCATTCAAAGAGTAGTAAGGGCTATGAAGAAATGAAGGCAGAATAGTAGCCTAGGGCAGGTAGATGGGCAAATTTCAAGAAGACAAACATGGAAGGGTTGATTGAAGAGAAGAAGTGAGATTGTGAATGTTGGCAAGGTTGTGGGGGGCGGGGCTAGGGGTGGTGTCCTGCATAGAGGGAACAGGAGGTGGGAAGACTCTGAAGGTGGAATGGCTTGATGTGTTCAAGCAACAGAAATAAAAATGACCACATTGGCTAGAGAATAAGGGGCCACGTGGAGAGTTGTAAAGGTCACTATGAGAGTGAAGTGGGAGAGGCATCTATGGGCCAGAGTACTGAAGACAGGTTGGTCATCATAAGAAGTTGAGTTTCTTTCTACAAGCAATGGGAAGTTATTGGAGAGTGCTAAGTGGGTGAGTGATACAATCTGATTCCTCACCTTGCAGTTTCATTCTGGCTGCTGTGGAGAAAGGATTGGGACAATGGGGAGTGGATGGGTTATGTGGCAAGAGTGGACACAGTGAGACTAGCAAGGAGGTAGCTTAGGGAGAGATAATGAGCACTTAGATTAGGACTGGAGCAGAGGGGATAAAAGAAACTGGGTGGTTTCTAGACTGATTCCATTTCAGCTGTGTACATGTATATTTCTGTTCATGTCCTTTTTCTGAAATATGCAACTACCTAAAATATGAATTTGGACTTTTGGAGAAACATCAAACCACTCTTTAAAAAGAAAAAAAAAAAGCACATCTGGAGCATTTCATTTTTTTAAAAAAATATTTGTATTGTGAGCTGGTTTCAATGTAACTTTCTTGGGATGCTCTCATGACACACATTGCTGACCTTTGACCCCTCTGTCCTCTTTCTCAGGTCGTCCCATTCCACCTACATCCTCGCCTAGTCTCCTCCCATCTGCTCAGCTGCCTAGCTCCCATAATCCTCCACCAGTTAGCTGCCAGATGCCATTGCTAGACAGCAACACCTCCCATCAAATCATGGACACCAACCCTGATGAGGAATTCTCCCCCAATTCATACCTGCTCAGAGCATGCTCAGGGCCCCAGCAAGCCTCCAGCAGTGGTAAGGAAACTCTGTGGTGTCTGAATGTGTGGTGTTTCGTGAGTGACATTCTTGATTCTCCAGCAAAATGACAACGCTGAAACAAGGGCTGGGGGAAGGTGATGTGGGGAGCATCAAGGTGAAATGCGCTTGTCCTTTTGTGGCATGGCATTTTCAAGATACATTTGTAGAAGGTAGAAGTTACTGAAGAGGTTTTGCTTATCTTAACAGGGTTTGGGCCTCCTTCAGTGGAAGGCATTTGCCCATTCCTGCATGTGTGGGCATGCTGATCTCAAAGGTGAAGTGCAGAGAGACATGGAATGTTGAATTTTGTATTACTATGGTCCTGGTCCTAGCTGAGTGATGCCGGACACCCTCACATGCCCAATTTCTGTGTAGCTCAGATCCCCTGTTGTTGTTTTTTTAATTTAGCTTTTAACTTCTTATTTCTTGCTTGTTTCGATGATTTTGAAATTAAGATGTGTTCCCTTAACATCAATACTGAATGTCTTGCCAAGTATAAAGTGTTTGGGGATGACCTCTCCTGTAACCCTCTACTTGTGACCTCACTTGAATTTAACAAGCTGATGGTGTGGTACAATGGTGAATACTGCCTCTAAATCCATAGTTCTTACTTTTGTTTTCACATTCACAGAACAGAGACTGAGCCCAAGGTTCTGTCACACTTTTGAAGATTTTGTGGCCACTTCTCAGCTCTCAATCTCTGAATCTTGGGTGGAATTGCCCTAGACCCAGCAATAATCATGCCTTATTTTGATTTCTCTTGTTGGTGTTATGTTTAAGTGAACATCTGAACATAGGAATAGGCAATTTCTAGCGCTTAGGTATCCATGGCCCAAGGAGAAACATTCACAAAAATTAATTGCTCCTGACCTAAAGGCTTGGGAGTCATCTTCTGAATTGGCTACTCATGACGTTCATTAGCATATCCCATCCAAAGCAACACAAAGCTTTCCATGCCAGGAGTGGGCCTTGATGAGATTGTGTTTAGGTTACATCCAGGAGTGTATGCCACCCACCGCTGGCCTCAACCTCTACGATTAGAGAGGACCTCCCAAATACATTTCAGATGACTCATTCTGGAAATGAAATGATGGACTGCTACTTAGGATGGCCCATGCCCTTCTTCATAGTCAGGCCTGATATATTTAGTAAACTCATATTCTTTTTCCAAAAAAATTACCTAATCAAATCTCTCATCAAATGAGCAATCCATTGTTGATATTATGAAGGCCTTTAATCTACCATAAATCTTTATTAGAACTCATCAGAGCTTCTAGTTTGAGAGAAATGTGATTATGGCACTCTTAAAATGACATTACATCATTGGGGTGATTGGTTTATCATTTGGAGAAGAGACATCAATCATAACTAGCATAACCACACAGTAAATGAATTCAACCTTTCTACTGCGGAACAATGACACTGTAATTGCTCAAAATCAGGCTTAAAATGAAATCGGAAAATGCTCTTTCTTCAAATATGATGTTAACTTAATGGAATATATTATGAAAAATCATGTTTGAGGAAATTCTATATAATTAAAAATATGTGGAAATATATTCCCTTTTTACTTTCATCAGAACCTGATTTTAGCTACAGAGCCCTTTTTTTGCTGCAGAGATTATGTTGCATTTAATTGAACTACCTTCACTTATGTTTTGCTGCTTTTTATTTCATACTATGTAATCGTGATGAATATTGTATTATGAAGGACAAGAGGCTTTTGAAATGAGGTGCACCTGCTGATAGCTTTTTAAAAACAGACAATTATTAGAGATAAAATGAGCTTTTAAAAACTATATCCTTTTATGCATATGTGGATACCCAGGCACCGATGATTTCCACAAGAGAGGTCAGTTCATATCTTGAGGCCATCTGGAATGTTTTCTCGGCAATAATGCAGTGAGTGATTTCCTTTCTTTCGGATGGTGTATCAGATTGAAACTTGTTGATAGGGTATTTGTGTCAGCTTTATGCCTAATCAAGACCTCATTTTGGTGGACGCAACAGATCTGTGTGTTCAGAGTCGAACGTATCCATTTCTCATCACTCACACCAATTTGTTCAGCTCACTTAAGACTGATAGCGATTTAAGCTCCAGTAACAGGAGAAAATGCCACAGAAAATTTAAGGGTTCATTTTTATGGCAAACAAGAGCTGTGCTGATATGATTTCTTCAACTGAGGAGGTGAAGACCCAATTGTGCAATACCCTTGTTTTCAGCAGGTACTTAATCATCAGAGAGTTTGTTAAAGCTTTGGGCAACAGGCAGTCATTCGAAATTCTGGTCTCTGGCTTAGCTAAAATGAGAGCAAATCAAGTTTGAGTATGTGTATGCTCACGTCTGTATGTGTGTGTGTATGTGTGTGTGTGTGTGCGTGTGTGTGTGTGTTTCTTGTGGAATGGATTTAGGGTCCAGGGCAAATTGGGGATTCTATCAAGATCTGAATGCAGTTGCCATGAATTTAAATTTGACGTAAAGGATTGAAAATAGAGTTTGACACGGAAGATGCAAAGTGCAGAGCTGTGTCTGAGTGTTTTGAATTGAGTTTGATGAAAGGGGCTGAATTTTTCAGGAGGTGTCACAGCACAAACAGAGCTGCCATTTGTTTGGCTGTGTTCTGTCTCGTTGGTTAATTACACAGGATTTTTTTAAGTTCGTCTCTTGGCAATGAACCTGTGTACTGAGAATCTGGTGCCACTTTTGTCTTTGTCTCTTTCTTTCATTTCTTGTTGGAAATAAAACACCTTCCAACACATCAGCCCATACGCGACAGTAAAACACTATTTCCTGCTCTCCTCTTATAGTTGCTGTTATTATTTGATGTTGGTGAAGCCCATCATTAGGAGGGTCACAGTACACAATTCCTGCCCAAGGAGCACACCTGTTCTTTAGAAACTAACGAGACATAAACTACAGGAACTAAAATGTTTTTCCCCAACATGAAAAACTCCTCAAAGCAACAACAAAGCTTCACCTTTATGGCTTAAGTGTCATTATTTTCTATGACAGTAGTGCATTCTTTAGTGGACAGTACTAAAACCTTGCCACCTTTGGAGCCAAATTGCTCTAACCCTCAATCTATGCCAATCAAGCAGATACCCAGGTACAGCTAGCAAGATGTTTACAGGAGTGGTGTTTCTCTCCCCCTTAAGCATTTTCTTTCAGATAGCTGAGCTCCAGCGAGTGGCTCATTCTGTGTTCTGACCTTCTGCCAGAGCAGCTTACTCCAGAGATGTTTCTTGTATACACAGAAGCATAATTTCAAATCCTATGAAATAACTCATCTGGAAAAAAATATCTAGATCCCAGCAGCAGCATAATGGAGGCTCCTGCAGATGGAAGAATGAGACTACCTTCTAAATCAGAATAGGGCTTGCAGTTTGCTATCAGCGTATGATGCAGAAAATACACAGGCAACCACATTATCTTCTAAAAGTGCTGGCTTTCCTCTACCTGTGAAACACTGAATTCTAGTTTTCTTTAAAGTGTAAATAAAGGGGCTTCAAAAACTCATTAGTAGCTTCAAACTATACATAAGAAATGTAGTAACCAGGATGCCCTGGCCAGGACCCTTTCAGTAGATCTTATGTGGCAAAAGAGCTGTCCCAGTCAGAGAGTCTCTGTTCGTAACTGAGCACATGAAGGGTGCCCTTACCCTTTTTAAAAGAGCAATGCCTTAGTTAATTCAAAATGAAAATAGTATATCAAAGTCAGTAGGCTTTGAGGTTGCCTAGGATCAATAAGTTGCCTGGATAATTTAATAATTAAATGTTAATTCAATAAGAAGTGCTGTTTTATTTATCTGGCATCATAAAACAAATAAGCTTCATTCATTCATTCATGCATTTCTTTTTTGCACCTTTCTCACAATATGTAACAGCTTATCACAATTGTTAATTTTTTATTCTGTTTTTTTTTTTGAGACAGGGTCTTATCGGTCCAGGCTGGAGTATAGTGGCATGATCTTGGCTCACTGCAACCTCCACCTCCCAAGTTCAAATGATTCTTATGCCTCAGCCTCCCTAGTAGCTGGGATTACAGGTGCACACAACCACACCTGTCTGATTTTTGTATTTTTAGTAGAGACAGGGTTACACCATGTTGGCCAGGCTGGTCTCGAACTCCTGACCTCGAATGACCCACCTGCCTCAGCCTCCCAAAGTGTTAGGATTATAGGTGTGAGCCACCATGCGCAGCCAACAATTGTTAAAAAAAAAAATTCGCTATAAATAGTTAATACAATAAAGGTAAAGGAAAAATTTAGGAGGGAAAGTATATACATATGCTCAAATATGTAAAGTCTTGTTCCATTATTTAACATAGAGAGCTTGATTTTAAGCTTCCTAGCAACCAAAGCAAAAAGGGAAACATAGAAAGAACAAGATGCATAACACTTCATGAGATAAAAACAAGTCAGTCATTTCAGGGAAATTCTATGAATCCTCACAATGAGGCCAGAAAGAAATTTGTCATAAAGGAGCGCATGTGTGTATCCAGATGACTGGATTCTCAGTAACATCATGTAATACGTATGCTGATTTCCTGTCAAAATTCCTTGTAACCTCCCTCTAAATAAGACATACAGCACACTTTCTGTGTAAAAACAATTCTACAGATGTCCAATATTTGCACAGTCCAAGGGCAAAACTTGATCGATAGACAAACCTTAGTTGTACTAAAGGACCATGTAAATTGCATGTCCTGTAGCAACAGACCTTAAATATCATTGCTCGTAACTGAATTTTTATGGGAATTAGCAGACTTTGAGGTTAAAGTCATCATCCAGAAACTGAAAAGCCGATGTTCTATTTGTCTTGACAGCCACATAGAGGTTAGAATTGATATCCTCTCATGAAAACTTCAGGGCGGCCTCACTTCTCTGGCCCCTAATATCCATCCATGGGGCTAGATTTGGGATAAGGAAGAAGTCGATATTTTTAACCTAATGAAACTTCTCCCCTATATATATCTTAGGTTTTAGAAAGAAATTTTTCACTGAGATGTTGTAAATGTTCTTGCCTTCCTAAGCAGATTATGCCCATTGTAATTTAATTTAATTTAGGATTCCCTGAATAGCTCTCAGCAGTTGTTATGCACACACTGATGATTGTATGGTGCTGATAATACTATCTTGCTCTTTTTTTTTTTTTTACAAAAGTCATTGTACATCTTGTGGTTGTTTATCTCACTTCTCCTGGTGTTCCGCATTTTAACTTCTTATTGTGCTGTTTATCAGCTTTTCTTCCTCCTCCCAGCTTCACTCCGCTCTTCAGGGACCTCTACTACAGTTTCCCTGGTGACAAATTCATAGTAGACACTCAATAAGTATTTTTTAAGTAAATGAATGAACGTCTGTAGTAACCACCTTTATTTTTCAGTCTTGATTTTGGGGTCAGGATATCAAATGCAAACTTCATTCACTTTCCCAAGATGGATTTGTTCTGCGCGTGAGCCATTTTGACTCCAGGTTCTTCCCCAGGTCCCTGGGATGTCTTGTTCAGACATTCAGAGCTGCATGTGGCTCCATCCTGGTGTCCAGGCACAGGTTTGATTCCAGCTGCCTCTCCTCTGGACAGGTTCTCAGGCCACTGGGTAGTGCAGGCTAAGTCCAGCATGTCATCTTTTCTGTGGAGGTCACAGAAACAGCTGTCCATCTTGTCCCAAATGCAGAGCCACACAGGACTTGCCTCTCTGCTTATGGCCCTTTTTCTCCCTTAGCACTCATTAGTATGCTAAGCACTTTATATGACTTTCTTCATGCACTTGTATTTAGTCCCCGCCACCTCCAATGCATTAAGAATTATCATCATGCCCATTTTATAGATGATAAAACTGTGGCACAAAGAGGTTAAGTAATGTACAAAGTCACAAAGCTGGAAAGTGAAGGATTTCAGCTTCCACCTTAACCTTCCTAATTGCACAGACTTTTCTCCTCACTCGTCTGTTAAATGTTAACCTCAGAATATTTGTATGGCTGATTGAGATAGACAACAGACAGTGAAAGCATTGTATTAAAGGGCATGGGTTACAATTTTTTTTAAGATTTCTTAAAACTAAATACCCTTTACGCCCACTGTTTGGCAAGCACACATAGCCCCAGACTCTTCTGGAGATTCTGATTCCCTAAGCTCAGGAGGGGCTAAGGAACTCTTGTGTTTACCATTCCCTTCGGGTGAAGCATGTGCTCTGGCAAGTCTTGGAAGCTTTAATGTAGTGGGAAAGCTCTGAAGTGAAAGCTGGAAAACTTGGGTTTTCTACACACTGCTCCTGATTGACAGCATGATTTTTGTCAAGTCATCCAATCATTGTATTAGTCTGTTCTCACGCCGCTATGAAGAAACACCCACATGGGGTAATTTATAAAGGAAAGAGGTTTAATTGACTCATAGTTCTGCATGGCTGGGAAGCCTTAAGGAAACTTACAATCCTGGCAGAAAATAAAGGGGAAGAAAGGCACCTTCTTCAACAAGTGTCAGGAAGAAGTGCAAACAGGGGTAATGGCAGATGCCTATAAAACCATCAGATCTTGTGAGACTTACTCACTATCATGAGAACAGCACGGGGGAAACTGCCCCCACGATTCAGTTACCTCCACCTGGTACCACCCTTGACATGTGGGGATTATGGGGATTACAATTCAAGATGAGACTTTGAGTAAGAACACAGCCAAACCATCATGGACCTCAGCTCTATCTGACTAGAATGAGCATTGGCTTGAAAGACCTCTAAGCTTCCTTCTTGTTCCAGTATTCTGTCTCTATAAACTTCTTGCATCTGGCTGGACCAAGCTGTCCCAGTGTTAGAGGCTCCCCAACTCCTTCTCCGTGTAGTGTGGATTTCACCCCACTCTCTGGGACATTATCAAAACTAAGGCCTACAGTCATGCAAAGCAGATCCTTGGTAGCTTACATGCAAAAGTTGAGAAGAATGGTTTTGGGTTGCTGTAATATTTGGCTGAAAATGTTGATGGCAATCCTATCAAGGAAAGAAAGTACAGCTCCACCAGCACAAACCTGGGCGCCCAAAGACCCTCACCCTCCTAAACAAGGTCTCCCACCCCAGTAATGAGTCATCCTGAGAAAAATAGTCCTCAGGACTCTCTCGACATTGTGAACTTACCTAGCAATGTAGCAAATAGAGATCAGACCTTTCCTTCTTTTCCTTTGTGTCTTCTTGAAATAGACAAATACTGCACACACACACACACACACACACACACACACACACGTACATGTGTAGTTGGTAGGTCCAGCAATTTCCAGCCCAACTAGAGTGGGACTACTCTTCTGCACCAATGTGCAAATGAGCACACAATCAAGATGGACAGGTAATTCCTTTGGAGATGCACAGCATGGAAGTGACAGACGGCAGAGAACTGCTCTTTCTCAGCAAATAATCTTGATATTGACAAAAATCTCAGGGTCGATAGACATTGTGTACATTCTACCTCTCCATTTCTGTACCTGGCTTCTTGGTACATACAAAAAGATGTCCTAGGCAAGCCCAGAGAGTGGGAACTACAAGTGATATCTTAACAGTTTCCTGGCCTAGTAATTTTTACCCAGAACTTCAGCTTCTCCCAAATTGCCTTAAAGAGTATATTCAGTTCTAACTAGCTTCCTGTATAATATTCAATTGTCATTTTTAAAAGTGTCCCCAGTCCCTTGTTAGAGATGTTTCAATTCTTGGGTTGGATCAAAGGACTTTAGTTTACCAGTGGGCAGTTTCAACAGAAATTATATCCCCAGCCTTGGGTATATCTCTTAGACCCATCTGCAAAATAATAATGAAGAGTGACTGTGTTCTTAAGAGTGTGGACCTGACGTCCATACTATATAGATTCACATCATAGCTCAGCCACTTTCTAACACTATAATCTTGAGCAACTTACTTAATCTATATCTTGGTATTTTTATCTGTAAAACAATAATAAGTGTCTACAAGTCCTAAAGCTGTTATAAATATTTAAATAACATTCTGATGCATCTAAACACCTTTAAAAGAGGCTTGGACAACCGAAGCAATGATTGGGTTTGAGAGTACCTGCTTTCTAATTTGGCAAACAGTGTTCTATTGTGGACAAATATATCTAACATGAAATTTACAATTTATACTATTTTTAAGTATATAGTTCTATGGCATTAAGTATGTTCACATTGTTATGCAATCATCGCTACCATCCATCTCCAAAACATCTTCGTCTTCCTCAACAGAAACTCTATATCCGTTAAACACTAATTCCCTTTCTCTCAGCCCCTGGCAACCACTATTTTATTTCTGTCTCTATGAATTTGTGTCTAGGTATCTCATATCAATGGAATCACACAGTATTGGTCCTTTTGTGATGGACTTATTTCACTTAGCATAAGTCTTCAAGTTTCATCCATGTCGTAGCATGCAATTCTGCAGCACAGAATTTTCTTCCTTTTAAAGCTGAAAAATATTTAATTTTCTCTGCATACCACATTTTGTGCATTCAATCCTCTATCAATAGACACTTGGTGGTTTCCACCTCTTGTCTATCGTAAGTAATGCTGCTATGAATATTGTATGAATATTGGTGTACAAATAATTGTTTGAGCACCTGCTTTGACCTCTTTTGGATGTATAACCAAAAGTGGAATCACAGAATCATACGGTAATTCTATACTTACTTTTTTTTTTGAGGCGGAGTCTCGCTCCATTGCCCAGGCTGGAGCGTGGTGGGGCGATCTTGGCTCACTGCAACCTCTGCCTTCCAAGTTCAAGCGATTCTCCTGCCTCAGCCTCCTGAGTAGCTGGGGTTACAGGCATGCACCACCATGCCCAGGTAATTTTTGTATTTTTAGTAGAGATGGAGTTTCACCATGTTGGTCAGGCTGATCTCAAACTCCTGACCTCATGATCTATCCACCTCAGCTTCCCAAAGTGCTGGGATTACAGGTGTGAGCCGTCACGCCCGGCCCTATACTTAATTTTTTAAAGATTTGACATGCTGTTTTGTACAGTGTCTGCATCGTTGTACATTCACCAGCAATACACAAAGGCTCCAATCTCCCTACATCCTCTCTAACACTTGTTACTTTCTGTGTTTTTGATACTAGCTATCCTATTGGTGTAAAGTGGTATTTCTTCGTGGATTTTATTTGCATTTCTCTAATGATTAGTTCTTTCCATGTGCTTGTTGCCTGTTATTATACCTTCTTTGAAGAAATGTCTATTCAAGTCTTTTCCCTAATTTTTAATCAGATCATTTGTTTTTTCTTGATATTTTTGAGTTGTAGGAGTTCTTTATATATTCTGGATAGCAATTGCTTATCAGATATGTGATTTGCAAATATTTTATCCTATTCCGTAGGTTGTCTTTTCATTCTTTGATGGTGTCCTTGGATGTGTAAAAGTTTTTAATCTTGGTGTGGTCCAACATATCTATTTTTACCTTTGTTGTCTACACTTTTGATGTCATGCAACAAATGCTGTTTAAAGGCTTATTCTATGGCAGCCATTGTTCTAAATTTGTACAAATGGTAATTCACTGAATCCTCACCAACGAGAAAGAGGAAAGCAGCTCTTGATTCTAGGAACAGACCTGACACGAACATCTAGGCTTAGGTGCGTTAGGAGCTGGCTTATCCCTCACAGCTCGGTTGTAGTGTTCTCCCACTGATCATAAACAATCTTACAGAACACCGGCACAAGGGCACTCCACGACTGTGGTGACATGAAATAAGGTGACAAGAAGAACACACCATGATCTTGCCTCAGTACAGACAAAACCAAAGTCACCGTCCATATGACAAAAATACAAAACACCCCTCTCTCTAGGCTAAAATGGATGACTACTGTTTTGTTTTTTTCTTTTTTTGAGACAGTCTCACACTATTGACCAGGCTGGAATGCAGTGGTGTGATCTCAGCTCACTGCAGCCTCCACCTCCCTGGCTCAAGCAAATTCTCCTGCCTCAGCCTCATGAGTAGCTGAGACTGCAGGTGTGTACTCCCATGCCCAGCTAATTTTTGTTTTTTTAGTAGAGACAGGGTTTCACCATATTGGACAGGCTGGTCGAAAATTCCTGGCCTCAGCTGATCCACCTGCCTTGGCCTCCCAAAGGGCTGGGATTACAGGTGTGAGCCACCTCACCGAGCCCACAAGCCCTTACTAACACTCTTATTGAGGCACCATTCTGGCTCCCCTTGTGTGCCTTCTCCCTCATTGCAATGAGTTAACTGTGTTTGGACACTGTGTGCTCCTGCCTGGTGGCATTTTGGCTGGAGGACATGGACACCATTATGCTGTGAGTTGGGATTATTATCCCTGTTGTACAGGTGGGAAAACTGTGACAGTGATGTTAAGTAACTTGCTGTAGGATACATAGTTATTAAGCAGTACAAGAACTTGACCCAAAGAAATTAGTCTCCAGAGTGATAAGTATGTAGAAATTTAAGTGAATTTTAAAAAGACAATTCCAGGAAAAAAATATATTCAAGAAATAAAATGTAGTCATCATTTACCACATGGCCCAGCTCTGAAGAGCATTTACATGGCCATAGTAATGTACACATTGAATAATGACCTAGCTGTTAAATCAGAAGAATGAGAAGATACAAGGGCTGGACAGGTAGAGGAAAAAGCCAAGACCTGTGTCTTTTGCAGTGAGAAGTTACTAGATAATGCAAGAGCTAACTAAATAAAATGGAAAATGCAAGAAATAGCAGCAAAGCATGTTATTTATAGAACTGAAGATAAATACCAAAATAATCAGCTAAAAAAAGGTAAATGTGGTTGCTGTTGGGAGGGAAGAAATTGGCGGAGATGGAAGAAGGTTCCTATTTTTGAACTGATCATTGTAGGACAATTTAATTCTTTAAAGTGTGTGCATTTTTTCTTCTGATGAAAAGAAAACATTTACAGGAGATTGGGAGTGCAAAACACTTAATACAATGTTAAAACCCCAAAATGGTAGCTGTTTAATTCTCTCAAATATATTTTACTCAACAAATATGTATTGATCACGGCCGATGTGTTTGGAACGACATCAGGTGCTGTGAACCAGAATAGTCAGGCACTGGAGTATTTGCGTCAAACCCGCAGATTTGTCTGTATCTGCCTCTGTTGATTAGGGAGCCCTGTGGAGTTGTTGGGGCTTTAGCTCTTTATCCCAACACAGCTTAGGATGGCGTGAGAACAGAGAAGATACCATGACTACTGTTCCTCCTCATTTCTGATCCTGTATCCATCTAAGCACAGGTACCATCATTTCCCCAGAGCTTTCCCAACCAACTCAGCCCAGCTAGAGCTTTCCTTTTTCAGAATTACAGAACAGCCTTACAGTCTGCCTTATTCAATTTAGCACCTCATTGCATTCTGATTTGTAATATTCTCTTGGTGTTTCATGCATATAAGTCACTTGTGTCAACATTAAATTGTCACCACTTAAAACAAGGGTCATTTCTTTGGTCTTTTTGTGTCCCTTAGCACATGGGGCAAGCAGAGATAAGCTCAGGAGCTAGATCCTTATTGATCTAGCTTTAGAAGGACAATGTTAGACTGGTGCAATAAAAAGACGGCAGCAGCCCCCACTAAGTCCTTTGGATTTGGGCCTGTTGACTGCAGGTCACTGTAACGTTTTTAGACCTGAGACCGTCTGTGATTATGGGTGTGAGCTTGATCACATTTAGAAAGAACAGAAAAAAAAATACCATAGGGCATGTTGAGAAAAGAATTGTGTTTGTCTAACCTGCTGTTTTCCTTGGAAAGGACAGAGAGATGTGGATCCAAAAGAATAGTTCTTTCTGCATTTGTAGAGTAGCTGCTATCCCAAGCTGATGTTGCCTGGAAATAGTTGCTTCCATTGATAAGTGTTTTTGTGAGGTACAGCTATAATCTAGGAAATGAGCCTGGGGAATGCATGAGCTTAGCGTATGGATTAGTTTGCCGGAGCTGCCATAAGAAAGTACCACAAACTAGGTGGCTGAAAACAACTGAATATTATTCTGTCACAGTTCTAGAAGCTACAAGTTCCAAATCATGCTCCCTCCAAATGCCCTAGGGAAGAGTCCCTCCTTGCCTCTTCTAGCTTGTGGTAGCTGCCGGCAGTCCCTGGCATTCTTTGGTTGTGGCAGCATAACTCCAATCCCTGCCTCCACCTTCTAATGGCCTTCTTCTTCTGTGTGTCTGTCAGTGTCCAACTTTCTCTCTTTATAGGGATACCAATCACTGAATTTAGGGCTTGCCATAATTGAGGATAAATTTATTTGAATTAAGTCTGCGAATAACTTCCCAAAATCCAAATTAGGTCACATTCCCAGCTCTCAGGAGTTAGGACTTCATATCTTTTGGGGAAACACAATTCAGCCCACAACAGAATCCAATTGAATACTCAGCAGGGAGAGCTACTAGAAATAGCTCCCCATGTCTTCTCTATTATTGAATCCACTATGCTCCTTGACTGCATTCACCATTAGATTTAAGTTCTTAGAAGGCAAGAACCCTATTTCCCTTGTGTCTCATTTCATTCTATGCCTTTAGCTAGCACTGAGCCTGGCACATAGCAGATGCTCAATAAATATTAGGTGAACTAACAAATAGTGCATGCAGTCGAAGGATGGAGGAAAGGTATGCAGAGGGTATTTGTGGTATCCAAAGAATGGTCCAAGAAAATAGTGGACGCAGACCCTGGCTCACAGGCTGGCTCCCTCTATCTGCAATAGGAGAGACAGAGAATGAACAAGGCATTTCTGGATGATGGTATAGAGCAACATGAATGGCAAAGAAAGCCAGAAGCAAACAGAGCGAACCAGTGTAGTTAATATTTAAACTCTAGAATCTGAATAAACTAGTTAAACATAGAAAAACTGTTTTGTGTGGTGCTTTAAAATTCTAGCACAGGCCTGTCCTTTGATTCCCCCAGGGCCAATACCAGCTCTCTCTTTTGTCACTTTCCATCAGATCTTTTGTTTTATGATTTCTGTTGCTTATTATCCTTATTCCTTTCTGGTGCTTGTAAAGCCAAAGATGAGGGGGCACATGAATTCTTGATACTGAAGCATTTAGGCTGTTATCACTTAAATTAATGTTTTCTGCTAGAGTTATATTTAGTGGAAAACAGTAATTGTTTCTAAGACAGCACCTTGGAGTTGAACCGATTCTACCAGTAAACACTCAAGCATGGGAAGCTAACAATAAAATGCAATGATCAATCGTTCTTCTTTTCTCTCTTCCACTCCAAAGGCAGACCTTACATCCCTTTGCTTTAAAAAACAAAAACCAAAAAACCAAACTGATGATAAAGCACCTTTTTAACACCTCAGCAGAATAGTCAGTTTTCCTATAGAGAAAGATCCCCACATTTATCTGTGTGTGACTCCCCACCCCTCACCTTCACTTAGAATTTACAAAGATGTTTTTGCATAAGTTATAACCTTGCAAACATCTGCTTTTGAATTGCACTGATGTCCACTGCAGACTGAGGGCTATGGGACAGGACTATCTTCCTGCATGCCAGCTCGCCGAATAATTCCACGATGCAATCCATGGCATTCACACTTGACTAGGATCGCATTTCAATCTGTTCCATCTGATTGGATACTGTGTTTTCTTCCCGTCTGTGGTAATGGAGCACTCATTCCCAGTTCCCAAGGTTATTTTCATCTCAACGACCTTTTACATCTCACTGGAGAGCCTGACCATTACCCACCCCCCTTTCACTCTGTCTGCTTAGAATATTGCTTTACATGTCTCTCTTTCTGTAGTAACCACTGTCTTTGATACATTCCTATCAGTGATTTTGTACCTGAAGGAGCAGTGATCTCTACCAGTTTGTGACTCTCCCTATTTCTCTGTGGGTCCTTCTTGTGGTCTTACAGCTCAGTTCAAGCAATTTGCTTTTAAAGATGAAAAGAGATAGGCTGGGACACCACCTGTTTAAGACATTAGGATGCTGGGTTTCTGATTTCTTTTGCTAACCTGTGCACCTTCTTGTGAAGACTGAAAACCAGTTAGAATATAAGAGATGGAGGATCTATTGTGAAAATAATTTACAGGGAGGGGAAAAAGTCATATTACACTGGGCAGACTTGGCCTTTTCTGCAGCTCTTTATTGATCTCAAATTGCTGAAAGGGTTCAGAAGATAAAAAGAATCTGTGAAACAAAGAAAGGAAATCATGGTGAAAAAAGAAACGGCCCTGGATATGGTGGCAGCCAGAGAATCCACCTGAGTCTTAATGCTACCCAAAACTCCCGGTGTCCCCTGGGCAGTCCCTTCTCCTCTTGGGCCCTCTGTTTTGTCTTTTGTAGTGTTGGGAGGCTTTGAGTCAGATGTTTTGAAAGTTCTTTTCCAACTTTCAAATATCACGATTCTAGGAAAAGACCGAGAACGAGGCACAACACATTATTCCACTTCCAATGATGTGCTGAGTTGCAGAGTCTGTCGCCTCTCTTTAAAAACACACAGAAACAACTTTTTCCTCGCAAAGAGAGGAAACTAAAGCTGTTGCCCCTTTCTGGATTGGTGATGAGAATGATATTAAATAATAATCATCATCACTTATGTTTGTATAATATTTTCTATTTCAAGGAACAAGATCATGTTCGTTATTTTAGGTTGCAAACATCTGACCCTTGGTCAAAGGAGCCTGGAAACCAATTTGATTTGTCCTGCTTGGTATTATTTTTAAACTTATGCTTTATTTAGGTGACAATGTTGAAAAATGAAGAGATGTGCATAAACATTCATAATTCTATCCCTCCTGAAATAATAACATACCTAGTAATACCCACCTGCATTATGTCATGGCCACAAATCAGTAGAGTCCAGTAGAGACTGCCCATTTTAGATCAGGTATGATCTTTTAATTTACTTATGTATGTGATTTGCATGGCCTTTGTAGCATGTGAATCTTCAATCCCAGTTATCTAGCTTGTTGGCCTCAATGATGGTGATGATGATGTTACCACTGCTAATGTCATTGACGGTAATCTCCGTCTCCATGTTGGCATACCTAATCTTTACTTTTAGAAAACGCTATCATGTGCATTACCTATTTAAATCCCCACTACAACCAACTGGTGAGGAAGATATAGAGAGTATCATTATCTCTATTTAACAGATAATCCATTTGAGGGACAAAATTTCAAGTGACTTCTCAATGGGCCATCTTTAGTCTAATGATCTCAAAGTTTCCACCATCAAGGTCTCTTTTTGTTTTTTTTTTTTAATGTACTCTATGTTTCATAGGACTTTGCCTACCTAGTCACATGTATTAAAAAATATATTGTTTACTTATTTTGTGTTAAATGAGGATATACAGATATATGGGTACCTCTAACCTCTATTCCCAATGATGAATTTATTTACCAAGTACAATTATAACTGCTAATAGACAAATTCTTCGGTTCCTTTGAACAGTGACTCTTTTTTTTGTTTTTGTTTTTGTTTGAGATGGAATCTTGCTCTGTCACCCAGGCTGGAGTGCAGTGGCACAGTCTCCACTCACTGCAGCCTCCGCCTCCCCAGTTCAAGTGATTCTCCTGCCTCAGCCTCCCAAGCGAGTATAATTACTCTTCATTTCTGTGCTTTCCTAGCTGAACTTCTTGACAACCACAAACAATTAGGAGGAAGGAAAGCTTATGTGGGCCATGAGAAAGTCAGGTGGATTTTAGGGATCCTGGACCAAATATCCTTATTACATAGCTGGGGCTTTTGCTGACCCACTAACGTTAGTGCTAAGAGAGTTAGAAGCAGAATTCACACTCAAGTTTTTTTACTGTTTTTATGTTTGGCACAGGAGTATATAGCATGGGAGATCACTGCTGGTTCTGAGGTTGGTACTCAGCTGTGGACTGTCAGCATATTTTGATTAAACAACCATCATGTGTCCACCATGTCATAGGCGCTGGGCATTGCCTGGGTTTGAAGATCTATCATCACATCTGAGCCAAGTTCTTGGCTTCGTTCTGGCATCCTGTCTGGCACTGATGAGTTCTGAGACTCTGCTGGCCCTGCTAGCACTGTCTTGCCCACTTCCTCACAGCACAGGATCAGCATGAGATACCTTTTTCCAGAATAACCCAGACGCTTCCTGGACTTGATTGAGTTCAGGTCCAGGAAATGATTCCTGGAAATGATTCCAACTTTTACAAAGTGAAATTTCCTATGCTAAGCAAACTCTATTTCTATTTTATTGTATCCTGTTGTCAGATGCCACAAGCTCTTGAAAGGAGCTTGTGATATAACATATTCTTGATTGTAATACGGCATTTTAAGCACATTATGGACTGAATTACAACATTCCATGAGAAAAAAAGAGAAATCCTACATTAAATGTCCACATTATTCATAAAGCTTCTAATTCTAGGAAAATTAAACATGAAAAAATATTTTCCAGAATAGATGATCT
Organism: Cacajao melanocephalus; assembly: GCA_963573385.1. Classification (NCBI taxonomy): domain Eukaryota; kingdom Metazoa; phylum Chordata; class Mammalia; order Primates; family Pitheciidae; genus Cacajao; species Cacajao melanocephalus. The sequence continues at coordinate 22,274 of CAUYLG010072224.1, forward strand.
ATAGTGCATAGGTTCTTATAAGTCTCAATACAGTTCTTTTTAAATACATGGAAAATGTGTGCCCAATTTGTATGCAGGTCTAGAGTACTATGTTTTGCACAACCTGAATCAAATTAGGTCAGTCTTCTAAGAAACATTCCCATGTTACAGTGCAACCAAACTTTCACAGGGCCTCTAGGCAGAGGAGTGGTTTTCCTTTCTTGGATGAAGAACCAAAAATGTAGCACTCTTCATTGTCAAGGTGTATACCAAAGCACAGATCATGAGGGGAGAGCTTACACAGAACGACATTGCATCTGCTATCCAGAATCCATTGTCCAGCTGCTTAGGGACAGGAGTGTTTCTATTTTCAAAACCATGTAAGTTTCAGAGGTCAAGCTTAGCAAAGTAGCTTGAGAAGTATGTTCTTCGTAGGCTTGGGGAAAAGTTGAAAGCCCATGCCCCCATTTTACCTCTATTATACTTCTGCAAAAGCCCTCTCTTAAGAGCTCCAAAGTCTCTGCCTTATTCTCATCCCCATTTGGACTATTGTTACCCTGGGCAAGTTCTTTAATTAACTTCTCTGTGTTTTAGTTTCACCATTTATAACACAGAGATAATTATACTTCAAGATAATGTGTGGAAAAAAATGCCTCTCCATTGCACAATGAAAAGTGGACATGCAAGTTATCATGATTGTTTATTAATAGTAATAACATCCCACATGAACAGTGGAATCAGCACTCTTCCCCACAGAACTTAGAATCTTTGTCCTGATGAACTCATTAGGACTGACGTGAACTCTGAGATTTTGCTGGCAGTGATGTGGTTGGCTGGGTTTCTTCTTGTCTGATGGTCTTTTTACTCTTCATCGGCACCTCCCGTAAGCAACTGGGATTGGGCTGCTCAGAAATCCCTGTCTGTGATAAACAAGGGAAATTTCAGATGGGATGGTAACTCCTCTGTAGCTATTCAGGCCAAAGAGTTGGTAGGTCATAAAAATAATTCACATCCTTCATGTTTAGGGTTTATATATGTATATTTCCGTGGTCTTACTTCCTCCAAAATTGGTCATACCAGTTCAAGGCTGGATGACAGATGTGAGCAAATCAACTTCAGACAAGTTAAGCAGGCTTTAACTTCCTACATTGTAGCAGAAAATTCCTCTCATAAAACAACTAGGCGCATGGATCAAGACCCCTGCCGTGTCCAATTAGACTTCTTTAAAAAGGAACAACCTCTTTAACTTTGTGAGCTTCTGGGGGATGTTTATCTTTTCCTTTTGGCTTATCGCAACTCTTAAATTACCTTAGCATATGCTTCGTTGCTAGTATTTTCTTTTTTTCCGTTGCCACAGGAAATAAACAAAAAAGTTTTTTTTTATAAGAGGCATTTCAAGAAAGTGTTAGAGGGAGAAAGAACGTTGCTTAATGAAATAAAGAAGAAAATAATTTCCAAAGGCTTTTACAACTACATAGTAGGACAATCATTCAAGTATGGGATGCACCCTTAAGCAAGATTAGGTCTTACGGGTGACAGAGGAACTAAGTTTGGTGTGTCAGCCTTGAATTCTTATTACCCTAGTTCCTGTGCTTCATACAAATTTAAGATCCAAGCAATTATGCCTAACATGCCTTTGAATATGGTAAAATCATGCATTTTATGTAGTCAGTAATCAAAGTACTGCAGTGGTTTTTCCATCCAAAGACACAGTTCCATTATGAATAATAACTCCTAGAGAAATACAGCAAGGTAATCCAATGCAGCAGCATAATCATTTATGCATCTACCAAACCTCTTTCACACTGCAAGAACGTCAATAGATGATCAATTCCTTGAGGTCAGAAACTTTCTTATTTATCTTTGTATCTTTGTTACCTAGTAAGCACCATGCCTGGCACATCAAAAGACGCAGATGATTAATGGTTGGATGGATGATAAATGGAGAAAAAGTACTTGCCTCTTTTGGTCTTTGAAGTTTCTGAGTATTACCAATGAAGATACAGAGTATAGGGCAAGGTTCTCATACCTAATAATCAGGTCAAACCAGCATGTTTAATAAAAGATTTTTTCATTGGTCTTAGAATAAAACCCAGATCGTTTACTGTGGCTAGTGTGATTTGGCCAGAGGCTCTTTCTGTTCTCCTTTTCTCTCCCAACTCTGTGACACTAGACTTCTTTGCATTCTTGGAAACACCCAAACTCTTTCCTGTGACAGCCTTGTACTTCCTCTTCCATCTGCCCAGGATCTTTCCCCCTATCTTTCCATGGCTGATCTGGTCATTCACAAGGCTCAAATATCATCCCTTAGAGAGCCCTGCCCATCCAAATTTGTTCCCCTTCTCCCTTTCAGTATCCTCAACACCCAAGAGTGCCCTTCACTTAGTATATACTCAATAAATCTCTGTTGGGTGATTGACAAATTATTGTCCATATTTTGCAAATACTCAATATGTTACTATTGAATATTTAATTTAAAAATTACTGAGGCTTTTTACTTCCCAAAGTCCAGTTAAAAAGCAAACAATCAAAAACTCAAAACCAAGGTGAAAATGTTTCTTTTGGTTTGTTCTCCTAACTTACAGGAAGCTAAGAGTTTACTTCTTCTACTTGTCCTGAAAAGAAGGAAAGAAGGGAGGAAGGAAGGAAGGAAGGAAGGAAGGAAGGAAGGAAGGAAGGAAGGAAGGAAGGAAGGAAGAAAGGAAGGAAGGAAGGAAAGGGAAGGAGGGAGGGAGGGAAGGAGGGAGGAAGGGAAGGAAGGAAGGAAAGAAGGAAGGAAGGAAGGTAGGAAGGAAAGGGAGGGAGGTAGGGAAGGAGGACAGGAAAGAAGGAAGGAAGAAGGAAGGGAGGGAGGGAGTGGAGGGAGGGAAGAAACCTTAGGAAAGACTGAATTAAACATAGTTTAAGAAAAACAAAGTCGTAAAACTTCCCAGAGCCTTTAATATGTTTATGTGAACTGAGACTTTCTACTAGAATAGAGGTTTTATTTGTCAGTTATTTGACCAGAAATATATATATATATATATACACACACACACACACACGTACCCCAGAATCTAAAGTACAATATATATATACACACACATGTATATACACATACATATATATATTATATATGTATACATGTGTATATATATATATATACACACACATGTGCAGATCATGCAGAATTGTTGCATAGGTACATACATGGCAATGTGGTTTGCTGCCTCCATCCCCCTGTCACCTATATCTGGCATTTCTCCCCATGTTAGCCATCCCCAACCTCCTTACCCCTCACTGTCCCTCCCCTAGTCCCCCCAACAGACCTCAGTGTGTGATGCTTCTCTCCCTGTGTCCATATGTTCTCATTGTTCAACACCCACCTATGAGTGAGAACATGTGGTGTTTGATTTTCTATTCTTGTATCAGTTTGCTGAGAATGATGGTATCCAGATTCATCCATGTCCCTACAAAGGACACGAACTCATCATTTTTTATGGCTGCATACGTGCTACATTTTCCCTGTCCAATCTATCATCAATGGGCATTTATTCTTTTAACACTCTATTTTGAATCCTTTAAATAAGCA
>CAUYLG010072227.1:0-12492 GCA_963573385.1 Cacajao melanocephalus
CGGTGATGAAGTTTTTTCTGTTTCTTAGTTTTCCTTTGGCGGATGCCCCTTCCCCGCACAGCTGGACCTTCCCGGTTCAGCTGTGCTTACTGTGAAACTCTCAGTCCTCAGTGCTTCCAATTGCTGTTCTCCTTGTGGGGACGGGACCAGCCGAGCCGGACTCAAAGGGCACCCCGTCCCGTATACTCCGCGCCGAGAAGCACCGGCAAAATAGCCGCGCCGGCCAAAAAAGTCGCGCTGGCGATCCGTGTGGCTCCTCCGCCGGGAGTCTCCCAGTCTGTGGGCAACAAAAATTCGTCTGAAAGTGCGGAGTCCACTCGCTCTCTGCGCTTTCACTGGGAGCTACAATCCTGAGCTGTTGTTAATCAGCCATCTTGGATCTCTCCAGCCGAAACAATGCTATTAATCGGAGTAGGAGCACACAGAGAACAACAGGGCATGTTTAAGATTTCTAATGAAATATGCAGATAGGATTGTTGGGTAAGCTGTTAAGAATCTCATTTTGGAACTAAGGATAAAGTCTAAGCTTGAGAGATTTCCAGATGATTAGCACACAGAAAAGGCCCTCTTTCCTTTTCAATCTCTATACTCTAGAGCCTTGTAAGCTACCAAACCAGAGATAAGCCTCTGGAGAATAGTGAGTGAAGAGGAAGGCAGGCTTGGGTTAGAATCCTAGTTTAGCATTTTTGTGAAATAATAGGAGGGAAAGCCATTGAAAAAAAACACAGGGACATTGAGGAGGGAAGTGTCCTAGATATAGGACATCCAGATGGGAGTAGTCAGCCTTGTCAGATGCTCTAGGGATTATAAGGAAAAAGAGTTTTATAGAGAAACAGAAGAAGTTAGATTGAATAATATTGAGTGGTAGAGAAATTTGAAAATGAAAAGCTTCCTGCAATCCTAGCACTTTGGGAGGCCGAGGTGGGTGGATCACCTGAGGTCAGGAGTTCAAGACCAGCCTGGCCAACATGGTGAAACCCCATCTTTTAATTTAAAAATTGAAAAAAATTAAAAAAAGAAAAAAATGAAAAGCTTGAGGTAAGTTATTTGGTCAGCGAGTTTTTCTTGAAGTCAAGGATAGGAAGCTGTTGCTGGAGGGAAATAGATGTTTATTTTAGATGTTGGAGAGGTTATGTTCTTTTGGCCAAGGGGATGGAGCCACTAGAAAGCATAGGTTGAAGAAACAGGAGATTAACTGGACCTTACCTTTTCTGTGCCTTGAGGAAAGCAGTCAAAGATGCTATAGACAGATTTTGGGCAGTGTATGGTGGATTGGAGGTAAGGGTAGAGGGAATTAAAGCCTGTGTTTGTTTGTTTTTCTGAGGACTCAGACGTTAGCTGAAAGCATAGGACGTTGTAGAACATAGCGGGGACTTGGGGAACCTGCCACTGGAGAGGACTCAGGAGCGTTTAACGGCAGAAATGATGAATATGTTGGCAGCAGTTCATCAGTGCCCAGTACTCAAGGCTTCCCCTGAGAAGCCAGTGAAAAGCCAGTGGTTGCACTGATCTAGGTAGAACCAGGCACAGGATAAGTCAGGTGATGTGCCTTTCCAGCACTGGCTTCAGGCTGAGTTGTAAGGGAAGTGACACAGCGAGAAGGACAGGCAAAGATGGAAAAGAGAGAGTGAGAAACAGTGTTTTCTTCCTGGCTGGAGAGCCTCTGACATGGAAATGGGGGCAGGGTGAGGGATCTGAAAGGAGCAGCCTAGAGCTGGGAAGATGGGGCCTGTTTTCCTGGCATTGTTGCAGGACTGCAGGAAAGAATTTCAGAGGTGTTATTATTTTTTATCTTTAAGAAGATGAAAGAGAAGAATTTTTTGAAAAAAGAATTAGATGAAAAAGGGAGAGAGGGAGAGATGAGAGATGCCAGTGGTTGAAGAAGCCAGGACTGAGATACAAGATTGTGATACTAGGAGACCTGCAAAGGCTCTTGCTGTAGGTGAAGAGTGAGACCGTGCAGGGAGCTCACGGGCAGCTTGGAGAGAATTGGGAGTCAAAGTTGCTCTGCAGAGGTCTGCTGTTACTGTGTTAGGCTCTGAAGAGAACAGGCTGCAACACATGAAAACAGGAAGGAGACACTGAATGTCTATAACTGTGACTTTCTGGTTTGCTGCTCCAGTTTGAGTGCTAATTAAGATGGTAGTCACACCTTCAGCATAAAAACCAAAACCAAAATGGTGCATCCTTGTGGAAGGAATTTTGTCAGAAAAATGCTGTATACTTTCTTTCTAGAATTTTTATTATTTTTTAATGGTTCCACAGGCTCCACTGAATGTCTATAGTTGTGACTTTCTGGTTCGCTACTCAAGTTTGAGTGCTAATTAAATGGTAGTCACACCTTCAACATAAAAACCAAAACCAAAATGGTGGTATCCTTGTGGAAGGAATTTTGTCAGAAAAATGCTGTTTACTTTCTGTATAGAATTTTTATAATTATTATTTGTTAAATGGTTCCACAGGCTGCATAGGAATACAAGCTAACCAATATTTTAATTACAGATCATTAAGCAGTTTTGAGTCTGGAGAATTTGTTGAATGTACCGAGCAGTTAGAATTGTTACCAGGAGAAAATATCAATCTACTTGCTGGAGGATCAAAAGAAAAAATAGGTATTTGAGAAAATAATTTTAAAATTATTTTAATGGACAAGTTGCTTAAAATGTTTGGCTTAGTATATTTTACTGGAAAATCTGGAAGTTATTTTACATTTTTGGGGGCAGAATCCAATGTGGAGCAATACATTTAGGGCTGCCCTATTTATGTTTGATTTGGCAAGTGAAAAGCAGTTAAAATTAAGTCAGATAAAAAAATGGCTACATTAATACTTTGAGATTTATCTAGCCATTTTGTTTGACAAAGGACAAAGTAGTGTTTCAGCTAAATATTTTTCTTGAATTTCATCTTGATGTGGCTTATTAAGTTCTTTATCAAAAATGGAACACTTTATAGAATGTTATTTAAAAGTTTAATGAATATTCTGGATTGAGCAAGATTTGCTAATGTAGGTCTAGATTTGCTCCCTTAAATAGTAGGTTAACTTACTGATTTTTGAGCCTTTGAAGGCAACTGCTTTTTAGGGGGTCTGAGATACAGTAATTTTGTCTGAAGTAATGACTTTTATATAGCTCTCAGTAATGCTTATAGTGTTTAGCTGTCTTAAATATTAGAGATATTCATTGGTGATTATTTTTTACTACTGCCAAATATAAATCAAAATTGTATAATAAAAGCATGTTAACTTAATGACATCTTGTTTAACTTCCGTAGACATGAAAAAACTGCTTCCTAATATGTTAAGTCCAGATCCAAGGGAACTTCAGAAATCCATTGAAGTTCAATTGTTGAGAAGTTCTGTTTGTTTGGCAACTGCTTTAAACCCTATAGAACAAGATCAGAAGTGGCAGTCTATAACAGAGTAAGTTTAATCTTGGGAAGGTAAATGTACATTGTATATATCATATGATAAACATACATGGGGTGAAGAGGGCCGGAAGGAGAGTTAACTAGATTACTAAATACTAGTGCTAATAGCTTCATTTTAGTTGTAGAAGTCATATGACATATGAATGCTCTCTGGCAACATATACTGAGGTTTAAATGAAATAAAATATAAAAATTCTCGAAAGTAAATGTCTTGACTTGCTAATAGCATTTTATTATAGAGTAGGCTGCTCCTCTTCCCCCTAACTTTGGATGCACCAGTTTGATAGCATCTTATCAATTGCTTTATTCCTTCAGTGGTTGTGAGTGGTTGGCAATTTTCATTAATTAGTTGACAGCAAACATTTTGTTTCAGAAATGTGGTAAAGTACTTGAAGCAAACATCCCGCATCGCTATTGGACCTCTGAGACTTTCTACTTTAACAGTTTCACAGTCTTTGCCAGTTCTAAGTACCTTGCAGCTGTATTGCTCATCTGCTTTGGAGAACACAGTTTCTAACAGACTTTCAACAGAGGTCTGTATATTTTTACAAGCATATTCTTATGAGTATTAATGGCCACTATTGTAGAACAAAGACCTTATTTTTTGAGTTTTTTGAAATAGGATTTTTAGTTGGACAAGCTAGTAAATCCAGTAATCTAACGTGCTGTTTTCAGATAGACTTTCATTTGAGAAGTACGTGGGGCAGATGGAAGAACCTGAGATAATCTCAAGAATGGCAGATTGCTTAATTTTTCTCTTCTAGTTTTGGGGTAGAAGGTGCTGTGTGTAAAGACAGTTCCTTTAGGCAGATTATGTAAATTTTAGATTTGCTGCCAACAAAGATATTTCCTCCTTATTCCAAATGGGGTAAAATTCAGAGATGGGGGCCTCCAAAGGAATGATGATCTTCGAGAACCTCATTATAAAGCATTAGTTGTAATGTTTTTCTGTACTTTAGCAGTCTGCTTTATAGTAAATGTGCTGTGATTTTTTTTTGTAGTGTGCTTTATTAAGTATATTGATAAATTAGACTTAATATTCTGAAGAAAATTTCTCTTCAAAGTAAAAGGTTTTCACTTACTCTGTGCTTGCCTCTTGTGAGTAGAAGGTAAGCGATGTAAGGGTATAGTGTAATAGATAAAACTGTAATCAGTCTGAAGTAGCCAAACTATGTTGCAGTCTTAGACTTAAGACTTGCTGTGTATCTGCAAATACACCAAGAGCCTGTTTTACGTTAAGTAATCTTGGTTTTTTCCTGTCAGGACTGTCTTATTCCGCTCTTCAGTGAAGCTTTACGTTCATGTAAACAGCATGATGTGAGGCCATGGATGCAGGCATTAAGGTATACTATGTACCAGAATCAGTTGTTGGAGAAAATTAAAGGTAAGTGGTTTTTTTTTCTTAAGAGAAAATTAAAGATTTGTTAAAAATTTGCTTTATTGAGGTATATATTACACATTCTAAGTGTATGGTTTGATGTGTTCTAACATGTCTTCATTTGTATAACCACTGATACAATCAAGATACAGAACACCATCTTACCCCCAAAGGTTCCTCATTTGACCCTTCCATCACTATAGATTAGACTTGTCTTTACTAAAGTTTCATGTACATGAAATCCTAACAACGTATTCTCTTGTGCTTGGCTTCTCTTGCTTAGCATGGTATTTTAAAGGTTCATCTGTGCTGCGTGTATCAGGAATACAGTACCATTTATTACTGAGTAGTGTTCTATTGTATGTATATACTACAGTTTATCTCTCCCTTCATCCTTTGATAGATTTTGGGTTTTTTTTCAAATTGGGCTATTAAGTATAAAGCTGCTCTCAACATCATGTGCCAGTCTTTGAGTGGACATTTATTTGTCTTTCTCTTGAGTGAATGCCTGCGAGTAAAATTGTTGGGTCACATGGCTTAACTTTCAAAAAAGCTTAATCACTGGAGTGGGTATGTAGTGGTATCTCATAGTTTTATTTATGTTTCCTGATGATTAATAATGATGAGTGTATTTTCATTTGCATAGTGGGTATTGTATATTTTAGTTTTCAAATGTTTGTTCAAATTCTTCACCTATTTTTAATGAAGACATAAGACTTGTTTTTGTGTTCTGAACATAAGCTCTTTGTCACATAAAATATACTATGAATGTTGAGTTTTATATACTCCAAATGAATGGCTAGAGAATTACTATTTCTATAAATATTTATATGTCAAAGGGATGCTAACAATTTATTGCTGTAAAACAGAAAAGTTTTCAGAATTCTGTGGAGTTTTAGTTGAAAATGTGATAGCTGGTGTTACTGAGTAAATTTGAGCGTCACATGTCACATAAGCTGACAGCTAAGATAGGGACTTGTACTGCAGGGTGGTTACTTGCAGCTGTGACTCACCTGGTTTCTCACTGCCAGACATACCCAGGGTTGGATCATTGGCCTGATGTTTGCCAATTGAGGAATCTTAGGGCCAATCATTGAATTTCTGGACTGCTTTCCTTTTCAGTTTTATGGGGATTACCCGACTTGTGAGATACTTGTAGGGGTTATATGAGATTAAGAGATGAGACAAGGTATATAGAAGTCCTGGGACAGAGTGTGTTGTATAATATGGCTTCACAAATGCCCTCATCTTTTTTCCAGTCTTTTTTGTTTGTTTGTTTGTTTTGGGACAGTGTCTCAGTCTGTTGCTCAGGCTGGAGTGAAGTGGCACGATCTTGGCTCACTGCAACCTCCACCTCCCGGGTTAAAGAGATTCTCATGCCTCAGCCTCTCTAGTAATAGGGATTACAGACATGAGCCACCACCCTCAGCCAATTCTTTTTATATCACATAAGTTTTTAAATTGAGAAGAAAGGTCAGTAACCAGCAGTTATATTCAGAGACAGAACTCCATTCCTCTTTGTTTTTATTTCTTTATTCAGCAAGTACTGATCAAATGTGCTTTTTACCAGGTACTATGCTCCACATTGGAATATAATGGTGATCAAGGAGATTGTAGATTCTGGCAGGGAAAACTGACCTCAAACATGGTGACCCAACATAGTGAGACCCTGTCTCTACTAGAGCAATTTTAAAAATCACCTGAGTGTGGTGGCATATGTCTGTAGTCCCAAATGCTTAGGAGGCTGAGGTGGGAGAATTGCTTGAGCCTGGGAAATGAAGGCTGCAGTGAGCTCTGATCATGCCACTGCACTCCAGCCTGGGTGACAGAGTGACACCCTGCCTCTAAAAACAAACGAAAAAAATCATAACAAGGAATAGCAAATAATGAGGGCATCTGATTTAATCCTAGGAATCAGAAAAAGACTTGTGGGGAGGTAATATTTAAGCTGAAACTTAAGGAAGATAGAGATGAGAAAGAAGGTAGGCTGATTTGGTTAGAAAAAATGTGTGCAGGCCAGAGAAAATGATGGTTCTTAGATGACTCAGTTCACCTAAGAGAGAGTAGGAAGAGATGGAGCTGGGTGAGATTGAGATTGGAATGGAATCCTCAAAAGCATCAGTGACAAGCCGAATTCAGGAGTTGAGGATTTGTCAGAATGGCGGTGAGAAGTCATCAGAGGCTTTTAAGCAGGGAAGTTAGAAGTTTAGATTTACCCTTTGTGTAATATCATTTCAGTTGCAAGTTGGAGAGTGGATTAGAAGAGTATAAGAATGGGGACAAAGGTACTAAGTTAGGCTGAAGTCTCTGCTGAAAAGGTTAACTAGGGTGGCAGTAGGGAAAGAAGCAAGCAAATGGGTTATGAGGGTTGAAGGTAAAGTCTGTGATGGTTGCCAAGTACTTACATAGGCAGCCAGGCTGATCTTGTGCCCTTCCTTGCGAAGGGGAAAAGGGAAAAAGATAGTAAGAGGTTTGGAGGGTGGTGGAAAATGGAGTGGAAGCACTCTTGAAATAAGTAGAGTGTAGGTGACCAGTTGGCAGGTCCGGGTAAAGATTCAATGGTTGTCAGCATTTCTGTGGTAATTGAAGTCACAGGAAAAGATGATGATGTCCAGGGAGAGTATGCAGTGGGAAGAGTAGAGAGCCTAGGACTGAGTCCAAGGAGCACCGGTGTTTAATGGATGAGTGATGGAAGAGAAAGAGACTGAGAAGGATTCTTCAGCAAGGTAGGAAGAAAACCAAGAGAATAATTGAAGGGCAGAGGGTACTTAGAGAAGAAGTTGGGGGGGATGGTTTAGCCTTCCCTGTTTTCCCTACCCTTTGGCCCAGGCTTTTTGCCAAAGATTCAGAAACTAAAAAATTTCTTAAAGGGAATGATTTTACTTTGCTCTACTTCATTGTATACATTTAATTTAGCAAACCTTGTTCATTGTATCTCAAGCATTATGCTAGCTGCTAGGGATTTGAGGATGAGTTATCTTTGTTTCAGGAAGTGGTATGGAAGAGGGATAGTTGAGGAATAATTTTTTGGCCATGTTTCCATGCAATCTGGGTAGACAAATCCAGTACTAATAAAACATTTTCTTCTCTTCAGAACAAACAGTCCCAATTAGAAGCCATCTCATGGAATTAGGTCTAACAGCAGCAAAATTTGCTAGAAAACGAGGGAATGTGTCCCTTGCAACAAGACTGCTGGCACAGTGCAGTGAAGTTCAGCTGGGAAAGACCACCACTGCACAGGATTTAGTCCAACATTTTAAAAAACTATCAACTCAAGGTCAGGTGGATGAAAAATGGGGGCCTGAACTTGACATTGAAAAAACCAAATTGCTATATACAGCAGGTTAGTAAAATGAATTATGGTTAATACATGAGCAAAATAAAAATCATGTATATTAATGTTACTGTGTATGTATGGTATATGGTGGTAATAGGAAAGATTATCATTTCCAGCTGTTGCAGAATATTTGCATCCTGAATAATAAGTTGCTTGTTACTTACTTACCTTTATAATTCAGTGCTTTTAAAATAATTTTGTTGCAATGTATTAAAGTAAGAAATGTTTCCAGAGGTCATTGATCACTGAATTTATGTTTTTTTAACTTTACTATTTTGGGCCAGGTGCTCATGCCTATAATCCCAGCACTTTAAGAGGCCAAGGTGGGAGTATTGCTTGAGCTCAGGAGTTTGACACCAGCCTGGGCAACAGAGCTAAACCTCAGCTATACTTAAATTCAAAGAACTTAGCGGGGTTTGGTGGCACATGCCTGTATTCCAGCTACTTGAGGGGAGAGGTAGGATAATTGATTGCTTGAGCCTGGAAGTTGAAGTTGCAGTGAACCTTGATTGTGCTACTGTGTACTCAAGCCTGGGTGAACAGAGCGAAACCCTATCTCAAAAAAAAAAAAAAAGTTTAGCATTTCGGCTGGGAATGGTGGCTCATGCCCTTAATCTCAGCACTTTGGGTGGCTAAGACAGTAGGATTGCTTGAGCCCAGGAGTTTGAAACCATCCTGGGGCAACATGGTGAGGTCTTGTATCTTTTTATTTTTTTTAAAGTTGATTATTTTACCCTGAAATAATGTTAGTCATTTGCTTTCTTGTTTGTTTCCTAACCCAAGTGGCTCCCTCCATCATTTGCTTTTTAAGATTCTAAGTTAGGACTCTGGTTTTCTGTAGGCCAGTCAACACATGCAATGGAAATGTTGAGTTCTTGTGCCATATCTTTCTGTAAGTCTGCGAAAGCTGAATATGCAGTTGCTAAGTCAATTCTGACACTGGCTAAATGGATCCAGGCAGAATGGAAAGAAATTTCAGGACAGCTGAAACAGGTTTACAGAGCTCAGCATCAACAGAACTTCACAGGTCTCTCTACTTTGTCTAAAAACATACTCACTTTAATACAACTGCCATCTGTTAATACAATGGAAGAAGAGTATCCTCGGATTGAGAGTGAATCTACAGGTAGAGTTTCTTTATTAGCTTTAAAATATTTTAGAAGTTATATGTTTTTTTCTATTTTAAAGTTTATAATGTTATGCTGGCTATAATTTTCCAGAAAAAGTATATCTATGGAGTTTGAATTTATTTTATTGTCAGGAAATAACTAAAACATATTAAGGATCGAATGCCATTTTGGAAGTCACTGAACTCTGCTTCCAAGGCGATTTGCTTTTATGGACTTAGATGTTTTTGCTGGCAATAAGATCCTACCCCTCACATCTAAAATTTCATCTCACAATCGAAGGAGCAACAAAGATTTAAAATAGTTACCTGTGTTCCTATTGATTGGTGGAACACAGAAACTATAGAAAGATTTAGGTTTCCCATTCTGACATAAGCTAGTAACAGAAAGATATCTTACCGATAGGGTAGTTGATTCTTTCAATGTTTGAGTGCCTGTTGTGGAAGGCACCATTCCCCTGTTTTTAAAATTTGAGAGAAAATTTGGGAGATGATTTTATTTGCTGAAACGTGAGAATATACCTTAATTTTGTTGTTCTGAAGCCTAAGAGTTTAATTACTTAGATTGGTGTTAATAATTTCGATAGGTAGGGTCTTGATATTCATAAAGGATATGTCTTGTGATCATTGCAAATGCGCTATATTTGACAGTTTCTTCACTTCTAACAAGGGAATGAAGATGTTTGCCTCATGAGTCTGTATGAATGAAATGGTGTACTCATCACCTATTATTTTTGCCAGAATGATTAGAGTCGTTCAGATTCATAATGCAAGACTTTCTACAGTACACTTACACCTGACTGTTGACAGTGTTCAGTGTCATCAAAGACATCGATGTCTTCCACAGGAGATAATCTAAGCTTACTTAGGGAACTAATAATGAATTCATTTCAACATACCAAGCTTTAAGAGAGCGTAATTCATATTTGTGCTTTATTTATTCAATTTATTTATAATAATATTATGGAACTTTTTATTGCTTGCAGATAAAAACCTAAAATGCTAATGGGAATGTCATAAGGAATTTGTGAATGTAACATTGTTGAGTTCTTTGATTATTTTTTTGTCCATTATGGCAGTACATATTGGAGTTGGAGAACCTGACTTCATTTTGGGACAGTTGTATCACCTGTCTTCGGTACAGGCACCTGAAGTAGCCAAATCTTGGGCAGCATTGGCCAGCTGGGCTTATAGGTGGGGCAGAAAGGTGGTTGACAATGCCAGGTATGTTTAAATGTGTAGTTTATTTATGCATTGAAAAAATAAATATTTAAATGTCTGCCGATATGGTAAAGTTTTGGTAGCTAAAATACTGATGACTTGTTTATCTTTATAGTCAGGGAGAAGGTGTTCGCCTGCTGCCTAGAGAGAAATCTGAAGTTCAAAATCTGCTTCCAGACACTATAACTGAGGAAGAGAAAGAGAGAATATATGGTATTCTCGGACAGGCTGTATGTCGGCCGGCGGGGATTCAGGCAAGGAAAACATGGTGCTTGGGGCAAGACTGATACTCCAAATCATTGATTTTGAAAAAATTGACCATATATATTTGATTAACTATTGAATGGGGCTTAGCAGTTATTGTTGTAAATTAAAACTTTACATTTTAAGATGAGTTATATTTGTCTAAGAAGAACTTCTTTTGAGAAATCATTCAAGGCATTTCATTGGATTCCTGTTAAAAATAGGTGAAGTTGGCTGGGCACTGTAATTCCAGCACTTTGGCAGGCCGAGGTGGGTGGATCACTTGAGGTCAGAAGTTCGAGATCAGCCGGGTCGACAAGGCAAAACCCCATCTCTACTAAAAGTACAAAAATTGGCAGGCGATGGTGGTGCACGCCTATAATCCCAGCTACTAGGGAGGCTGAGGCAGGAGAACCACTTGAAGGTTGCAGTGAGCTGAGATCACACCACTGCATTCCAGCCTGGGTGACAGAGTGAGACTGTCTCAAAAGAAAAAAAAAATTAATAATAGAATTTCATTTTATGTGAATTAAATTTCTCTTTTAATTGCTCTTATCAGAAATTTTAAGTTCTTAACCCACCCTTGGTTGTGAAGCTTTTTTTGTTTTGTTTTGTTTTGTTTTTGAGAGACAGAGTTTAACTCTTGTTGCCAGGCTGGAGTGCAATGGTGCAATCTTGGTTCATTGCCAAATCTTGGTTCATTGCCACCTCTACCTCACAGGTTCAAGCGATTCTCCTGCCTCAGCCTCCCAAGTAGCTGGGATTACAGGCATGCACCACCACACCTGGCTAATATTTTTGTATTTGTAGTAAAGACAAGGTTTCACAGTGTTGGCCAGGCTGGTCTCGAACTGCTGACCTCAGGTAATCCTCCTGCCTCAGCCTCCCAAAGTACTGGGATTATAAGTGTGAGGCACTGTGCCTGGCTGGTTTGTGACCTTTGAAAATATGCCATTGCATGAAACTTACTCCCAAATACTCTGAATGAAGGGTGTGTGTGTGTGTTGTGTGTGTGTGTTGTGTGTGTGTTGTGTGTGTTGTGTGTATTTAAACTTACTAGGTGATTCTAATGTGCAGCCATGGTTGATAACAACAGACTAGGTCTGCAGGGTTAATACCGTCTCCCCTCAGAGTTCTGTCAATTCTAGAATGCTGAAGCAATTTATCATTTGGTTGCAGTCCTCACAGGCTTGGATTTTATTTGCCAAGCTAAGCTACATCGATCAGTTCTTTCTGTAAACAGCAGCATATCTCAGTCTCTGACTAAGCTGGTGTCCGATATATGCACAGTACTGTAAAGCGAATGATGTTTACTATTCTGTCTACATTCAGCCTCAAACTTTGAGCAGATTGTGCTTAATTTTTTGCAGGCATAGGCTGGGCATGGTGGCTCACACCTGTAATCCCAGCACTTTGGGGCGCCAAGGCGAGTGGATCACCTGAGGTTAGGAGTTTGAGACCAGCCTGGCCAACAAAAAATCAGCCAGGAATGATAGCGGGCACTTATAATCCGAGCTACTGAGGAGGCTGAGGCGTAAGAATTGCTTGAAACCAGGAGGCAGAGTTGCAGTGAGCCGAGATCGTGCCATTGCGCTCCAGCCTTGATATTCTGTCTCAAGGAAAAAAAAAAAGAAAAAAATTCTGCAGGCAGAATACTTACTGTAATTTGGAAGCATTTAAGGAATTAAAAAACCTCGGAAAAGTCTAATCTTTGCTAAAAGCTTATATTCTTCATTGACTTCATATTAGTAAATACATCAT
>CAUYLG010072229.1:0-11832 GCA_963573385.1 Cacajao melanocephalus
CCTTCCCTCCCCTTCCCTCCCCTTCCCTCCCCTCCCGTCCTGTCCCGTGCCCTCCCCTCCCCTTCTCAGAGGCCAGATAGGCAGGGTGGGTGGGGAGAGACAGGGGAGTGGTAACGTTAGGGGTCTGGGTGATGAATACGGAGAACTACTGCAAGTCCTTTTTGTGGACCCCCCCACCCCTGAGAAACCCCAGTACCGGAGTAAGCAGATCTTCTTTGCTTGGAACCAGAGCAGTGGTAGGTAGCTGGGGATGTCTCCGAAGGATTCTCTCAGTAGCTTCTCTCAGATTGCCAGATGGAATGTTTGCAAGTGCTGCCAAGGAAACACCAATTTCAACCAATGGGAAGCAGAGCCTACATGTTTTTTACTGCTTATGTTAATAACAGAGGGCAAGATGGGAGGGGGTGAGGGAGGGAGGGGAGAGCCAATCACAGCAATTGCCTGACCGCAATCATAGGACCAAGCTGTAGTAGCTATACCTAGTTTCTTTTCAACAGACGATGAGCTTGCAGGGCCATGCCAGGAACAGTGGTGATAAGCCTCACAGCTGGTATGTATCCAGCATCACTAGATATGCCAGTCACTGTGTTAAGCCTTCAGTGTGTGAAGTCATTTACGCCTCACAATAACATTATGAGGTAGGTATTGGCATTTGCATATTACAGTTGAACAGACCGAGGCACAGCAAGTACTGTCCCAAACTCAAACCCAAAGCTGTCTGACTTCATTGGCTGAGCTTTTACTTTTGCATTTCCAAATTCTGAGGTTAGGACTTCCCTTGTGTACTTAATTGCTTTGCAAACCAAAAAGTATCTGACACAGGTCTCAATTTAGCAGTTTATTTTGCCAAAGTTAAGGACGCGTCTGGGAGACAGGTCTCTGCCTTTCTCCAAAGATGACTTTGAGGGCTTCAGTATTTATTTATTTATCTAGAGACAGGATCTCACTCTGTCACCCAGGCTGAAATGCAGTGGCACAGTCAAAGCTCACCACAGCCTCAACTGCCTGGGCTCAAGTGATTCTCCCACCTCAGCCTCCCAGGTAGCTGGGACCATAGGTGTGCCACCACCACACCTAGCCAATTTTTAAATTATTTGTAGAGACAAGGTCTTGCTCTGTTGCACAGGCTGGTCTCGAACTCCTGGGCTCAAGCTGTCCTCCTGCCCCGGCCTCCCAAAGTGCTGGGATTACAGGCATAACCCACCTCGCCTGGCCAGGCTTCAGTATTTAAAGGGGAAATGCAAAGCCAGGTGCAGTGGCTCACACTTGTAATCCCAGCACTTTGGGAGCCAAGGAGGGTGGATAACCTGAGGTCAGGAGTTGGAGACCAGCCTGGCCAACACGGTGAAACCCCGTCACTACTAAAAAGGCAAAAATAAGCTGGGCATGATGGCTGGCACCTGTAATCCCAGCTACTCAGGAGGCTGAGGCAGGAGAATCACTTGAATCCAGGAGGCAGAGGTTGCAATGAGCTGAGATCGTGCCATTGCACTCCAGCCTGGGCAACAAGAATGAGACTCCGTCTCAAAAAAATAACAATAATAATAAATAATAAAGGGGAAATGCAAGCTTGAGGGAACAGAGGGAAGGTATGGTCACATTATTGAATCCACATGTTGTGAGAGAAACAGAGCAGGTAGGGGAAGAATCAATTATGTATTCATCTCCTACTCAGTAAACAGCACTTTACATAGGATAAGGTAAACAGAGTAGCTATAGGTGGAGATATTTAAACTTTTATGTGTAGCTGTCCGCTTAGGAACAAAAAGAGAGGCAGCTTCTTGCATGACTCAGCTTTCAGCTTAACTTTTTCCTTTTGGCAGAGTGAATTGGGGTCCTAAGTTTTTATTTTCCTTTCTTTCTTTTTTTTTTTTTTTTTAATTTTTTTGGGACAGAGTTTCGTTCTTGTTGCCCAGGCTGGAGTGCAATGGGGCAATCTTGGCTCACCGCAACCTCCGCCTCCCAGGTTCAAGCGATTCTCCTGCCTCAGCCTCCCCAGTAGCTGGATTACAGGCATGCGCCACCACACCCAGCTAATTTTGTATTTTTAGTAGACACGGGGTTTCTCCATGTTGGTTAGGCTGGTCTTGAACTCCCGACCTCAGGTGATCTACCTGCCTCAGCCTCCCAAAGTGCTGGGATTACAGGCGTGAGCCACCACACCGGGCTTTATTTTCCTTTCACAGCTTTCAAAGATGTCTTTTATGAATCAAGGATGAGAGAGAGATAGTGCTTATCAGCTTACACTCAGGAACAATTTAACATTTTTCTTTCTCAGTTTCCTTGTCTATAAAATGGGGTTAATAACAATGCCTACAAAATAGGGGTTTTTATGCGGAGCAAACCAGGCAATTCATGTGAAGACCAAGAACAATGCCTGGTTCATCATAATCTCTCTCTGTAATTATTAAATAGTCTTTTTTTTTTTTTTTTTGAGTTTTTCTCGTGTTGCCCAGGCTGGAGTGCAGTGGTGCTATCTTGGCTCATTGCAACCTCTGCCTCTCAGGTTCAAGCGATTCTCCTGCCTCAGCCTCCCAAATAGCTGGGATTACAGGCACCTGCCACCACACCTAGCTAATTTTTATATTTTTAGTAGAAGCAGGGTTTCACTGTGTTGGCCAGGCTGGTCTTAAACCCATGACTTCAAGTGATCCACCTAGTTTGGCCTCTCAAAGTGTTGCGGTTACAGGCGTGAGCCACAGCACCCGGCATCTTTCTTTTTTTTCTTTTCATCCTTTTTTTTTTTTTTTTTTTGAGACAGGGTCTCACAATTTTTCCCAGGCTGGAGCGCAATGGTGTAATCACAGCTGACTGCAGCCTCACCCTCCCAGCCTCAAGTGATCCTCCCAACTCACCCCTCCTGAGAATCTGGGCCCACAGGCATGTGCCACCACATTCAGCATTTTTTTTTTTTTTTGTAGTGACAAGGTCTCTCTTTGTTGCCTGGGCTGGTCCCAAACTCCTGGGCTCAAGTGATCTTCCCAACTTCACCTCTCAAAGTGCTGGGGCTGGGATTACAGGCGTGAGCCACCGTGTCCAGCCTAGATATCATTTCTATTAATAGTATTATTATTGATGGTAGTGGTATTGGCCAGGCATGGTGGCTCACGCCTGTAATCCCAGCAATTTGGGTGGATCACCTGCAGTCAGGGGTTCAAGTCCAGCCTGGCCGACATGGTGAAACCCCATCTCTACTAAAAATTAGCTGGGCATAGTGGTGGGCACCTGTAATCCCAGCTACTTGGGAGGCAGAGGCAGGAGAATCACTTGAACTGGTGAGGTGGAGGTTGCTGTGATCCAAGATCTCGCCACTGTACTCCAGCCTGGGAGGTAAGAATGAGACTCCATCCCCACTCCCCCCAAAAAATAGTAGTGGTATTATAAATGGTGTTCTTTTAAATGGTCTTCACTGGTGAAATGAAAAGTTAATGATCCTGTCACCACCCAGTTTTATTTTATTAATCTCTAAAATCCCCGTCTCAGTACTTCTGCCCTTAACTATGTTCTGTAGATGGCATCGTTGCTCCCCATAAGACAGTGTATCTCAATCCCAACAAAGGAAGAAAAGTGCACTGTTAAGTGTCTTTATCCAGGAAAAAAATGCTGAGCTCACTGCCTGGAAGACATCACATATTTTGAGGTTCCACACCCAGAGATCATGCTGTGGAAGTGTAGTGGTGAGGCAGGGGAATGGAGGGTGGAGTGGGAGGAGTTTGGGAGACAGTGTGGTTTAGTAGAAGAAACACAGACTCTGGATGGGGCGCGGTGGCTCACGCCTGTAATCCCAGCACTTTGGGAGGCTGAGGCAGGCAGATCACCTGAGGTCAGGAGTTCGAGACCAGCCTGGCCAACATGGCAAAACCCGTACCAAAAATACAAAAATTAGCCAGGCATGGTGGCGGGTGCCTGTAATCCCAGCTACTTGGGAAGCTGAGGCAGGAGAATCTCTTGAACTCGGGAGGCGGAGGTTGGAGTGAGCTGTATCCAGCTGGGGCGAGAAGAGTGAAACTCTGTCTCAATCAGTCAGTCAATAAGCAAGCAAGAGGATTGGTGTGGATGCTATTTTTTCTTATTTTTTTTCTTTTTTTTCCGCGGAGTGTGGATGCTGTTGTTGTTGAGCATGTAAGCTCCAGAGCTTTGAGTATGGATGATGGATGATGGTGACTAGCCTCGGTTCTGCTCACTGGTCTGACTCCCAGAAAGCCCATCACACCAACTGTCATGAACCCTCTGGTGCCACAACAGTTCAGGAATCACAGCCCTGCCCTCCTCCTGGGTCACGGTTGGGGAGCTGTGCTGCTTCTGGGATGGGGGTTAGAAACAGGCCCCACAGTAGCTGCATTTCATAAGGCAGAGCTCCCATTTCCTTCGTGTCAAGCTTAGGTGGGCAAGGACACCAAGACCTCTCCTAGGCAGCCCGGAGGCCACTGGTGAGAGGATGAGAGGGTGAGAGGGTGAGAGGCACCTGGTGAGGACCTGATGTAGGAGGGGGAATGGGATTCTTTTTTTTTTTTTTTTTTTGAGACAGAGTTTCAGTCTGTCACCCAGGCTGGAGTGCAGTGGTGCCATCTCGGCTCACAGTGACCTCTGCTTCCCAGGTTCAAGTGATTCTCCTACCTCAGCCTCCCTAGTAGCTGGAACTACAGGCACCCGCCACCATGCCGAGCTGATTTTTGTATTTTTTTGTGGGGACAGGTTTTCGCTATGTTTCCCAGGCTGGTCTTGAACTCCTGAGTTCAAGGGATCCACCTGCCTCAGCCTCCCAAAGTGCCGGGATTACAAGTTCAAGCTACCATGCCTGGCCAGGTTTTTTTTTTTCCTTTTTTTTTTTTGTTTTCATTTTTCTTTTGGTGGTGGTGGTGGGGTCGGCAGGGTGGGAGAAGAGATAGGGTCTCACTCTGTCACCCAGGCTGGAATGCAGTGGTGCCATTACAGCTCACTGCAGCCTCGACCTCCCAGAATCAAATGATCCTCCTGCCTCAGCCTCCCTAGTAGCCGAGACCACAGGCACACACCACCACACTCAAGCTAATTTTCTGTAGAGACTAGGTCTCACTATGTTACCCAGCCTGGTCTTGAACTCCTGACCTCAAGCGATCCTCCTGCCTCAGCCTCCCAAAGTGCTAGAATTACAGGCATAATCCACCCCAACGGGCTGGAAGTAGGATTCCTTATTGCCCAGAGGAGACAAATGCAGGCAAAATGTTTTCGTGGAGAGAACCTGGAGAGATTTCCCAGCAGATTAGAAAGGCTCCTTTGAAGCAGAAGCTTAAATTCTGTGGCCAGAACTTTACCTCCTACCCCCAGCCACGCCCCTTGCTGAAACGCACAAATTTTGGCTTCCAGGGCTTTGTAGGTTGATAGGCCTTTTGAATCCTCACGCAGCGCGGAGGACAGGTTCTTCCATGCTATTCCCTGCTCGGATGCTAGTGCTGGTTAAGGTGGAGAAAATGGCTTGAAAGCCGAGATGGAAAGCCGGGCGCGGTGGCTGACGCCTGTAATCCCAGCACTTTGGGAGGCTGAAGAGGCCGGATCACGTGAGGTCAGAAGTTCGAGACCAGCCTGACCAATATGGTGAAACGCCGTTTTTAAAAAAAAAAAAAAAGAAAGAAAGCCGAGATGGAGGGGAGAGCTGGGAGGAGCAGGTGGGGCAGAGGGGGAGGAGCTGGCTAGAGGCTTGCCAACCTCAGCACCTGCCCTCCTCGGGAAGGAAACAGATTTGGTTACTTGGGAAGCCCCAACTCCCACCCCACCCCCGACCCCCCACGCCACACCCCCGCCATGGGCCTCTGGAAGCATCGGGACTATACGGGGCGGGGAGGCCGCGCTGGCTGCCCGATGACGAGTGGTCCAGCGATACGCCTGCGTTCTTCTGAGACTGCGCCAAAATGCGCTCCCCCAATAACAAAAATTAGCCTGGCGTGGTGGCGTGCTCCTGTGGGCTCAGCTACTTGGGAGGCTGAGATGGAAGATCACTTGAGCCCGGGAGGTCGAGGCTGCAGTGAGCCATGATCTCACCACTGCATTACAGCCTGGGCGACAAAGCGGTACCCTGATGCAGGCCTGGCCACGTAGGGTGCGTCCTGTCCTCTCCCCAGGAGCCAAAGGGCGGGGCCGGTCGCAAGTACACTGCCCTGCTGTCCTGGGCTTCCCGAGGCTGCCAGAAGCTAGACAGACTGCCAGGGGGCGAGAGGGCAGGCGCCTCCCTCGTCCTGCCTGTGGGAAGTGGAGGGAAGGGAGGAATTTGTATCAGGGATGTTGTGGTCACTAGAGAGAACTGCTTTGGAGAGCCTTGCAGATCCATACACTTTTCTTTTTCTTTTTTTTTTTTTTTAAGTCAGAGTCTCATTGTATCGCCCAGGCTGGAGTGCAGTGGCGCGATCTCAGCTCACCGTAGCCTCCACCTCCCGGGTTCAAGTGATTCTTCTGCCTCAGCTTCCCAAGTAGCTGGGATTACAGGCACGCACAACTGCAGCCAGCTAATTTTTGTATTTTTAGTAGAGACAGGGTTTCACCATGTTGGCCAGGCTGATCTGGAACTCCTGACCTCAAATGATCTGCCCGCCTCACCCTCCCAAATTGCTGGGATTACAGGCATGAGCCACTGTGCCTGGCCCACACTCTCTTAAGCTTCTTTTTTTTTTTGACACAGAGTCTCACTCTTGTCGTCCAGACTGGAGTGCAATGGGGCGATCTTGGCTCACTGCAACCTCCGCCTTCTGGGTTCAAGCGATTCTCCTGCTTCAGCCTCCCAAGTAGCTGAGATTACCACCACACCTGGCCAATTTTTGTATTTTAAGTAGAGATGGCATTTCACCATGTTAGCCAGGCTGGTCTCAAACTCCTGACCTCAAGTGATCTGCCCGCCTTAGCCTCCCAAAGTGTTGGGATTACAGCGGTGAGCCACTGTGCCCAGCCTAGCTTCTTCTTGAATTGAAGAAAATCCAGGGAGATGCCCTAGGCAGGGGTAGTCTACATCACAGCACAAGTAAGAGAGGATGGAGCTAAAGTCGTGACCCCTCTCTTGGGACTCCACACTCTGGACCTTGAAATATATTCTTTTCCACCTATGCCTCATTTTTATTCCCTCTTCGTTTCCTCTCTCTCCTCCCTTTATACTCTCATGCTCACCCTTTCACCCCCTTCCCTTTTATCTTATTTTTTCATCTTCTTTCTCTTCTCCTACCTATGCCTAGCAAGGCTGATGCCTCTTAGCCACAAGCCTAAGCTAAACGCTGACATTCTCTGCTTGTCAAATGAACCCAGTCGGCCACCACGTATCTTTTAAGTGACTGTAAAGTACACAGGTAGCGGGAATTGTGAGAAGTAAAATTGACTTAAGACAAGGTTCCCACCCTCGATGCACTTGCAGTGTAGTTGGGAAGATAAAGTGTGTTCATATGAAAAGATAACTAGCAAGTAAGTCAAAGCAGGGGACAGTGAAATGCTTTCTTACCCAAAACATGTGGCATGTTGGATTTGGGCAGGTTCTGTTACTGGGAGAGGGCCTTGCCTGCAAGTTGTCCAGGTTCTTGGCGTTTTGAACAAATAATTGGACAAAATGCCCAGCAAAGCAAGCAAGGAATGAAGCAAGGAAAGCAGAGATTTATTCAAAATGAAAGTACACTCCACAGTGTGGGAACGGGCCGACCAGCGGCTCAAGGGCTCCAATACAGAATCTTCTGGGGTCCAAATACCCCCTAGAGGTTTCCCATTGGCCACTTGGTGTTTGCCCCATGTAAATGAAGTTGTGGCCCAGAATCAGAGGCTGAAGTGAAGTTACAAAGGTCACACTCCTGTGCAAACATCTGATTGGTTGTGGAAAGCAATCAATCAGAGGTTAGAGTGAAGTTACAAAAAGTTGCACTTCTATACAAAGACTTGTTCCCCAGTCAGTCTGATTGGTTGGGATAGCAACCAGAGGCTGAAGTGAAGATACAAAGTTACACTTCTATGCAAATGTCTGATTGGTTGCAAAAAGCAATTTTTCATCTGCTTTTTTCAACCAATCAGAGGTACTTTCAATTTCCCATCTGCCACACAGAAAGGTGGGCGTTTGCAAAGGGAGCAACCTCTGGTTCTTTTGTTACTTAGGCATGGAAATTTAGAACTTTCCTTTCAATTTAATTCTAGGAAGTCAGCGTGAAATGGCCTTAGGTTCCCTGCCTCCAGACCCTATTCTCCTGCCTCAATTCTAGGCAAGTGACTTTGATTCATGTCTCAAAGGCCACCAGACTGCCCTAGGAAGAAAGAGGGAGGAGGTGGTAGGAACCCAGCGCCTTTCCCAAGCAGAGGCCCATCCTCTAACAGTAAAGGTCACAGACCTGAGTACTGTGGTAGTCAGTCCCAGGTGGGCAGGTCCTTGAGAGTCATAATGTCACAAAAAAACCTCTCAGAATATCCTGGTCATCCTTGAGCATGAGTACCTCATTGAATAGTGCCTCTCTCAGAACAAAAGTACTATGGCAAAACTTCCTGATGGCTGGATTTTTGATAGTGATGTCTTGATGTTCAGATCCACGGTCATAACTAGAGTGGGCTACTCTTACAAGCACTGTATGAAAACTCAAGGATTTCCCTAGAGACCAGACCAACCCCACCCCAAATACTAAGTTTTTAGAGGTAAGAGAGAAGAGCAAGCTTCTGGTAGCCAGTCTGATTTCTGGCCTCTAGAAACTAAGTTTATTAGGCTTAGAGGGAAAATCTATCTGCCGAATGAAACACTCCCCAGCAACATGGCAGGTGGCACAGAGCAGATAGGCACAGTATATCAAAGAAACATTTTGTTTTCTTGGGGAAATTTCTTTGTTTTCTTGGGGCAGTAATGCCCAGTATTCCCAGTGTTCTCTCTACCTTCTTTCTGTTGCCTTTGGGATTATAATTATTTGGGGTCATAATCAAAATTGCATGGTTGTTTATAAGTTGTATCATCTGACCACTCTCTAGCCCAAATATAATCATTGGTCTCTCCATGTTTGCTGGAACTGAAGAAGGTACCTACCAAAACAACAGATAACAAATGTGTTCAAACTAGTAAAGCAATAGTTACTTGAGTTTATACAACTAATATCTGCTGGGCCATTTTCTCAGTGGTCCCCTGTAAAGAACAATTATGTGTCTAATGGTGAATCAAGATTTGTGGAAATCCTAAAAGCAATTATTTGGATTTTTGTTGCAGAATAGTCTTTGGGGTTGGAGGAAGGAGTATTACACCCAACAATATAAGACATACAGGGTACAAAAATATGTCAAAAAAAAACTATTAACAAGGCTGGACGTGGTGGCTCACGCTTGTAATCCTAGAACTTTGGGAGTCCAAGGTGAGTGGATCACGAAGTCAGGCATTCAAGACCAGCCTGGCTAACATAGTCAAACCCCATCTCTACTAAAAAACAAAAATTAGCTGGGCGTGGTGGCACTCACCTGTAATCCTAGCTACTCGGGAGGCTGAGGCAGAATTGCTTGAACCCGGGAGGCGGAGGTTGCAGTGAGCCGAGATCGTGCCACTTTACTCCAGCCTGGGTGACAGAGTGAGACTCCACCTCAAAAAAAAAAAAAAAAGAAAGAAAGAAAAAAGCTATTAACAATTATGTAAACATAACATATGACTTGTTCTTTATAGGAATTTCTTTCTCTCTGCCTTTTATCGAAACTGTATCAAAATGTCACAGTTGGTTGCATGCAGTGGCTCACATCTGTAATTTCACCACTTTGAGAGGCTGAGACAGGTGGATCACTTGAGGTCAGGAGTTCAAGACCAGCCTTGCCAACATGGTGAAACCCCAACTCTACTAAAAATACAAAATTAGCCAGGCGTGGTGGTGGGTGCCTGTAATCCCAGCTACTTGGGAGGCTGAGGCAGGAGAATCACCTGAACTCAGGATGCGAAGGTTGCAGTGAGCCAAGATCGCACCATTGTACTCCGGCCTGGGGGACAGAGTGAGACTCCATCTCAAAAAAAAAAAAAAAAAAAGAAAAAAAAGGAATATTCTAGAGTATTCAAACCTCAGAGAGAAAATATTTGGTCAGGAGGGTATGGATGAGGTGACAGAGGAAGCATTATACAAACATACACATCAATATCAATATCAAATGTGTATCAAGCATACACATCAATATCAAAACACATTCCAAATCAATAAGCAGAATGCCAATCTCTTTCAGTATCTATAATCCACATCTATAGACTTGGTCTAGAAAAAAAAACGCTATAATTGTACCATGTGTCTTATTTCCCACAAAAGTACAGGAGAATAATTTCTCAGTTCACAGAAGCATCAGAGTGATATGGAATCTTGAAAACCAAGTGATGTTTAACTCTCATCCTGCATCCCTTACCCTCAACCAGAAGCTTCTTGGTGACAATGACCAGCTTCAGTCCTATCCACTCAGCACCTTCCCTTACAGCAGAGCAAGCAGCAAGAGCTGAGAGGGGTAACCAGGCACTCAGTTCTCACAGTGGCATGAAACTGCATTTTTAGCTCTGCTTTCAGAAAACACCTTCCAAACAATTAGTGTCTTCATTGAAGTTCCTACCATCTGTTGTCTTGGCAGTGCTCTTCGATTCCCTAGCTGTGACCACTCTAACAGGGGACCAAAGACCTGGCCTGAGGGTCCTCCCAACATCACTTTTGTGTAAGTGCCTGAGAGATTCAAGGGTTGGCTACAGAGCTGTTAAAACGGTGCTCACAATGCAGCAATGGTCCATTCCACATGCACAAGGATGTACACTTACAAACTACTTCACATACATGATTTCATGAGATCCTCTCAGCTACCCAGCGACATATGCAGAGCACGAACTGTCCTCACTTGAGAGATGGGAGAACTGAAGCTCAGATCAGTGATGTGACCTACCAGAGGCCACACAATCCACAGGTGGTGCAGCTTCCTGACGTGAAGGTGCTCCCAACGTTGTGTGTCTCCACATCTCACATCTATTTGGAAAAGAAACATGTTACTCTGTGCCTTCTCAGGCTGAGGCACGTCACTGAGAGTACAATGGGAGGCTGGGCGTGGTGGCTCGCGCCTGTAATCCCAGCACTTTGGGAGGCCAAGGCGGGTAGATCACCTGAGGTCAGGAGTTCGAGAACAGCCTAGCCAACATGGTGACAACCCATCTCCACTAAAAATACAAAAAATTAACTGGGTGTGGTGGCACACGCCTATAATCCCAACTACTCGGGAGGCTGAGGCAAGAGAATCACTTGAATCCAGGAGATGGAGGTTGCAGTGAGCCGACACTGTGCCACTGCGCTCCATTCTGGGCAGCAAGAGCAAAACTCCATGTCAAAAAAAAAAAAAAAAAAAAAGGCCGGGTGCAGTGGCTCACACCTGTAATCATAGCACTCTGGGAGGCCGAGGTGGGTGGATCACCTGAGGTCAGGAGTTCAAGACCAGCCTGGCCATCAGGGCGAAACCCCATCTTAAAAAAAAAAAAAAAAAAAAGAGAGAGAGAGAGAGAGAGTATATGAGGATACTTCATTGGAAAAACAAACACCTTCAGGGAAGGGATATGGTTCAAGTTTACAGATGAGCCAACAGAGATCTGAA
The DNA here is from genome assembly GCA_963573385.1 of Cacajao melanocephalus. Taxonomy (NCBI): domain Eukaryota; kingdom Metazoa; phylum Chordata; class Mammalia; order Primates; family Pitheciidae; genus Cacajao; species Cacajao melanocephalus. The sequence goes on from CAUYLG010072229.1 coordinate 11,554, forward strand.
TGAAAAAAAGGACCAGGAGAGGGAGGGAGAATAGAAACTGCTCTCAAACATTTCTGAATAATTAGGAGTTTTTTAAACTTTTTTTTGCCATTTGCACACACCCGGGGCAACAACTCCAAAAACACAATCCAAAAAAAAAAAAAAAAAAAAAAACTATTAAAAATATACTGACTGGCTGGCCAGGCTTGGTGGCGCAGGCCTGTGGTCTCCCGCACTCAGGACGCTGAGGCAGGAGAACTGAGCCCCAACGGAAGAGGCTGCAATGAGCCAAGATTGAGC
>CAUYLG010072230.1:0-37611 GCA_963573385.1 Cacajao melanocephalus
GCCTGTAACCCCAGCTACTTGAGAGGCTGAGGCAGGAGAAGCACTTGAACCTGGGAGGCGGAGGTTGCAGTGAGCCTAGTTCGTGCCATTGCACTCCCGCCTGGGCGACAGAGCAAGACTCTGTCCCCAGACCGAAAAAAAATTATAATTACCAGCCAGCCTCCAGGTCTTAGAAGTGATTGATCCAAACCCTTTCTCTGCAGCATCTGCACTTGGCCTGGTGGTTTGTCAAGCTAAGGGCACGCCCTGCGCCTCTCAAGCCCAGTCCAGCCCCAACCTCTGCGTTCCAGAGGCTTCAGCCCCATACCAGCTAACTGAGGAAGCGGCCCACCCCAGGCCCCACCCACCATGTCAGCCCAGGCCCCACCCCATCCCCCCTACCAAGGAAGCTGCCCACCCTTAGGCCCTGCCCACACGGCGGCCCAAGCCCCGCCCCGTTACTGAGCCATTGGCCCGCCCCTAAGCCCCACCCACCATGCCAGCCCAGGCCCGCCCCGCTCCGCTCCGCTCCCTTACCGAGGCGGTGGCCGGCCTGGCGGCCGACGCTGCCCAAACATTGAATCAGGGTGCGAATGGTAGCCGGGCTGGTGGGCGCCCGCGGGCCGGGCAGCTGTTCCAGTAGGTGGTCAGCGAGCTCGACGAAGAGGTCAGTGCTGCAGGCGGCCGCCAGGTGGCCAAGCGCCCCGACCGCCCGCTTGCGCACTGCCAGGCGCGGGCTGCTCAGCTGTGGCAGCAGGCAGTGCAGGAGGCTGGCGTGGAAGGCGCCCAGTGGGGCGCCCAGCCTGGGGAGCACGAGGGGACATCAGGTCGGTCGCACCCCGTGGGCAGCGTGGGCCAGGCTCTGCCCCTCTCCCCATTCTCTCCCGTCCTCCCTCCCAGGATTATGGCAACTCAATGGCCCTTGCAAAACAGAGGTGCCCTGCAACTGTGAGGAGGAATTATTTTAATTACTTTTCATTGTTACATGAGAGAAAGTGGAGAGAGAAAGGCCACTCAGCCAGGAGTGCAAAGCCGGGCTCCCAGCCTAGGAAGAAGGACCTGATAGAGGGAAGTGTGGGGGATCTAAGTAAGGCTGTTCCTGTTTCTTGCAAGTCTAGGACTTGCCTCAATACCATCACTCGTCTGCCCATCCTCCTTGCTGAGACCAGAGCAGCATAAAATCTACCTCTCACCTGGTCACTCCTCTGCTTAACTCCTTCCATGACTCCCTATGCCTTTGGAGATCATGAGCTCTGGGCTCAAGACAAGAGGCAACAGCAGAGAATGGTTTCTGCACACACAGCACAGCCCCTGCCTGCCTCAGCAGCTTCTATCCACACCTTCAAACCAGGCCTGTGCATTCTGTGTCCCATAAACATCCTGAGACCTTTTCTCTTCTCACTTTATACAAACTCATTGACCTCACCTTCCCTTATTTCTATGTTCAACCCAGCCCCCTTCTCCTGGGTTGGTTTGTTCACCAGCCAGGTGACAGGGACTGTGCTGGCAGCCAGGGTGAACAAGACAGACTGACCCCAGGACCTGCCCTCATGGAGTGTGTGATTGAGTGGGTGCCTCCCAGGAGCCTAAAGTTCAACAGGCCCCAGCCTGAATCCATCACCTTCCTCCACACACACCTGCTCCTGGCTCCTGCAGTGCATCCCACCACAGCACCTCTGTCTGTCTGCCCAGTTACTAAAGCCAGAACCCTAGGGGTCAGCCTCCAGTCCCTGCCTCTCTTGCCCACTCCAAGTCCTGTGGAGTCTACCTCATGAATACAACCCGAATTGCTTTCCCTGTAGCAGCCTCTTAACCAGTGCCGTGCCTGCTCAATCCCCTCCCATCCACTCTCCACTGCAGAGAGAAAGATCAGAGTAGAACACACAAATACTCACCCCCCACCCCATGGCTCCTGGCCAGCCCTCCTCTCCATACCCACCTCTTCACATGACAGTCCACCCCACAACCCCCTGGCAGACTCTGGGACCCCAAGTCTTCCCGTCTCTGCCTTCTGGACTGGCGGCAGTCTCCCCTCCAGCATCCCACTTACACCTGCCCAAACTCAGCTAAGTCCTGCCCCTCCTGGAAGGCTTGGCCCTAGCAGCACCCTCTTTTGGAAGGCTCCTCACTCCCAGCTGGGCGGGGAGCTCCTCTGGGCTCCCATCAACCCTCCTCTTATCCTTTGTTGTGCTTACTACAGTCACAGTTTTATACATGTCTGTGAACTCCTCCCTAGGAACAACCAAGACTGATCTAACGCCATACTCCCAACAGTAGGCCAGCACCTGACATTTTTCTATAGAGCAGCTGTTCAAGCACTGAGAGGTTTTACTGACCCTGTGACCTTGGGCAGGCCACATCACCTCTCAGAGCCTGTAAAATCGTGACAATTGAGTTCTCCTTTGTGAGGCTGCTGGGATGATTAAGGATCCCCGAGCACAGGTGTGCAGTAAATGCTAGCTCCGTGGATATGAGTCACTCCCTGTCCCCTTTTACCCACTCTTTCTCAGTCCCCAGAGTGGCCTCCCATACCTGCTCAGCATGTCAGAGAGGATGTCCAGGGCTTCCAGCTGCACAGCCACATCCTCCTGCTGGGCAATGGCACTGGTGAGCTGGCCTGTGATCTTCCGGCACACGTTGGTGGCCAGCCCGGAGCCTGCACAGGGCACAAGGTGGGCACAGTGAGGCCTGGCCTGGGGAAAAGGCAGCCTCCACCACTGGTCTGCCTCTGCTCTGGCTGTGTTCCTGAGCCCACATCCCTGGGAATCTTGCTGACCCACAGGAGCCGGGTCTCCAGAGGTCCCAGGTTTGACCCAGAGTCTGGCCAAAGTAAAGGAGACGGGAGCTGCAGAGAGCCGATGGCCAAGTTGCTGGGCGGCTCACACACACCCAAGCCCTTCCTCCTTTCCCCCTTCCACTACTAGGGAGGCAAGAAAAGTTAACAAACACTTCCCTTCCTGACTCCCTTGCTGCCGAGAGTGGCTGGGTGGTCCAGCTCTTGCTGGCGAGATGTAAGTAGAAGTCTTCTGGGAAAACGTGTGCTTTCCCTATAAAGGGAGGGGACATGGGTTGAGACCTGAACCCTGTCAGTATTGAACCACGCAATCAATTGCTACAAAATGGAGCGGCTGATTCCTCCAGGATTGCCATGTGAGAAAAACCACCCCTGATTTCTTTAAACTGCCAATAGTTAGATATCACTTGAGCTAAAAGCATTCCTAACTGACACAGACCCATTAACTTAAACTGAGCTGGGTCTGAATTCTCTGCCCTGCTTCCTAGCTGAATGACCTCAGGTAAGTCTCTTCAACTCTCTGAGCCTCAGTGTTTTTCTGTTTGTTTTTTTACTATAAACTAGGACAAATACTAACAGTACCTAGCCCTGGGGACCTGGGTACCTGTGGCTGCAGTGGGGAGCTCCAAGAGGACAGTCTTGAGGCCAATGCCGGCGATGTCTCGTAGCTGCTCCTTGTCCGACCGCATGTTGGCACACAGGGTGTCCACAATGGTCTCCACCTGGTACTCCTTCACTTTGCCCACCAGAGGACCCAGGCTGAGCAGAGAATGGGGAGGTGAGTCCAGGGCCCCGAGGCTCAGCCTGAGTCAGGCTGCCCCCTTATGTCTGCTCATGCTCCTGGGGCCACACGTGCTGAGGCAAAGGCCTCAGCTCAACAGGGGAGCCCGTCTGGCCAGAAAGAGGCACTGTCTGGCTGTGCCAGCATTGTTCCCGGCACCTCCCAAACGTACATTTCTTCTTGTGTTTTACATCTCAGGAAAGAGCCAAATAGTACCCCAGAACAAGAGTTCTCAAACTTGAGCGTGCATCTGAATCCCAGGGAGGGCTTGTTAAAACAGATTGCTGGGCCCCACCCCCAGAGTTTGAGAGTCAGGAGGGCTATCTAGGTGGGGCCTAAGAGTGTGCATTTCTAGCAAGTTCCCAGTTGAGGCTGATACCTGGTGGTCCAGGGAGCACACTTGTAGAACCTCCACCTTAGAGCCTTGCTTCTCAAAGTTTGGTGATGGGTTAGCATCAGCAACGCCACTTAGGAGCTTGTTCAGTAAGTGGAATCTCAAGCCCTACCCTACCCTAGATCTACTGAGCCAGGATCTGCAGCTCCACGAGGTCCCCAGGTGATTCCAATGCACAGGGAAGTTTAAAAACAGCTGCACTAAACTATCCGGTTCTCAGCCTTAGCTGCCATCACCTGGGCCTCTGAAAAACCCCTACCTGGGCACTGCCCTCAGAGACTGAGTTAATTGGTTTCAGGTGTGGCCTGGATGGTGGGTTGGGCAGGAGCAGGTGGGGGGATTTAAAAATTCCCCAGGTGATTCTTTTTTTAATTTTTTTTTCCAGGAGCGAGCTGGAGTATCCCCAGGTGATTCTAACATGCAGTCAAGGCTGACAACCTCTGCCCTACCCAAGTGGTTCTCAGACATTGGTGTGCATCAGAATGCAGATTCCAGGGTGCTATATTCTCATCCTCTGCCCCAGCCCCCTCCCTGCTCCATCACCTGGATTTGAATCCCTGGGCAGGGAATACATAGTTTCAACAAGGGCTTTAGGTGACTGCAGTGCACAATGGTTTTTTTTCTTTTTCTTTTTTTTTTGAGATGAGATCTCACTCTGTTGCCCATGCTGGAATACAGTGGCATGATCATAGCCCACTGCAGCCTCGAACTCCTGGGCTCAAGTGATCCTCCTACAAACATGGGATTACATATTCAAGCCACCATACTTGGTTAATTTCTCTTTTTTAGTGTCTTGCTATGTTGCCCAGGCTGGTCTCAAACTGCTGGCCTGAAGTGTTCCTCTTGCCTCAGCCTCCAGAATAGCTAGGACTACAGGCATGCACACCATGGTTTTCAAACCTTGGCTCTCTCAACTTCCTTCTCCGCAGCTCCTCCATCCATGTAATCATAGAGTCTTCCATCCTACTTCCTACAGCACTAGTTCCCAGTAGGAGTGATAGCACCTTGGCAATTTATGGGGGTCCTTGGTCATCATAACCTTTTTTGAGACAGAGTCTTGCTCTGTCGCCAGGCTGGAGTGCAGTGGTGCAATCTCGGCTCACTGCAACCTCTGCCTCCCAGGTTCCAGCAATTCTCCTGCCTCAGCATCCCGAGTAGCTGGGACTACAGGTGCGCACCACCACACCCAGCTAATTTTTGTGTTTTTAGTAGAGATGGGGTTTCACCATGTTGGCCAGGATGGTTTCGATCTCTTGACCTTGTGATCTGCCCATCTTAGCCTCCTAAAGTGCTGGGATTACAGGTGTGCACACTGCACCCGGCCAGTCATCGTAACTATTGAGTTGGTACTCTGGCCTTTGGCGGCAAGGTCAAGAACAGCAGAAAAATAATGCAAAACAAAGCACTGTCCATGCCCTACAAGAGTTTCTAACATCCCGATGGGCATTTGTATAGGCAAAAGGCCTTTCTATAATTATCTGAGTCTAAAATTTCATTTTAGACACAAAATAATTTCTGCATTGTTTTAATATACTACATTCTAGATTTTCCAAGAATACAATTACCAGATAAATTGAAGGAAAATTATACTTTGTTTCCTGGGAAACTGTATTGGGAGATGGTCACTCACTTTAGAAAATCCTGGCAGGGCAAGGTGGCTCATGCCTGTAATCCCAGCACTTTGGGAGGCCAAGGTGGGAAGATCACTTGAGGTCAGGAATTCGAGACCAGCCTGGCCAACATGGTAAAACCCGATCTCTACTAAAAATACAAAAATTAGCCGGGTGTGATGGTGTGTGCCTGTAGCCCCAGCTTCTCAGGAGGTTGAGACAGGAGAATCACTTGAACCTGGGAGGAGGCGATCACAGTGAGCCGAGATTGTACCACTGTACTCCAGCCTGGGCAACAGAGTGAGACTCTGTCTCAAAAAAAAAAAAAAAAAAGAAAGAAAATCTTGCCACTAAGAGCAACGCCTCCAATTCTGATGCCTGAGTCCCCAACACCACCTGTTTGTATCTGTACTCACGATGATTTCACATGTAGGTACAGGCTTCTTGTGACTTCATCACTTCTACCATCATGGTGCCCAAGCATGTATACACGGAAACACACAAGACTTTACTATAAGCTACATTCCTTCTAACTTTCCTTTATGTTTAAGGTTCGGGCATTATGTGTAGAGGTAGGTTTTATAATGTATGAATTTCATTTCCTAATAGGAAAATGGTATTACAAACTATTTGTTATAAAAAGGTATTGGGGGGCCGGGCGCGGTGGCTCATGCATGTAATCCCAGCACTTTGGGAGGCCGAGGCGGGCAGATTATGAGGTCAGGAGATCGAGACCATCCTGGCCAACATAATGAAACCCTGTCTCTAAAATATACAAAAAAAAATAGGTGGGTGTGGTGTCACATGCCTGCAGTCCCAGCTACTTGGGAGGGTGAGGCAGGAGAATTGCTTGAACCCAGTAGGCGAAGATCGCAGTGAGCCAAGATCACACCACTGCACTACAGCCTGGGCGACAGTGTGAGACTCTGTCTCAAAAAAAAAAAAATGGTATTGGTTCTGCTGGTGAGAAACCACAGCTCCATCCTAAGTCTACTCCACGGCCAGAAAGATACTCCCAGCTCATAAACTTGACCATGTTACCTTCCCACATAAAACCCTTTTCTGAATTTCCTCTGCTCTTGGGATCACATCAAAATTCATTAACATGCCCCAGAAGAATGCCGGGACCCAGCTCACAGAGAGGCAGTGCCCAGTTCTCTCACTCTTGATCCCTGGAATTCTATTTTAAATTACCCAGGTGATGCTAACCTGCAGTCAAGGTTGACAACCTCTGCCCTACATGAGTGTGAGAATGACTCAGATGTGAGTGTGAGAACGACTCCACCACACGAGCATCTCCACGTGCTCTGCACATACCCTTGTCTTATTTTTTCTACTCTGGAGGTAACTGGCCAAGAAGGTCTCAGGATCACAGCCTCACAGTGACCTAAGACAGGGGCTTTTAGGACCTCCCCAAATCCCATGTGCCCCAAGCTTTTTTTTTTTTTTTTAGATGGAGTTTTCACTCTTGTTGCCCAGGCTAGAATGCAATGGTACAATCTTGATTCACTGCAATCTCCGCCCCCCGGGTTCAAGCGATTCTCCTGCCTCTCAGCCTCCCAAGTAGCTGGGATTACAGGCATGCACTACCACACCCAGCTAATTTTTGTGTGTGTATATAGTAGAGGCAGAGTTTCACCATGTTGGTCAGGCTGGTCTCAAACTCCTGGCCTCAGGTGATCCACCTGCTTTGGCCTCCCAACGTGCTGGGATTATAGGTGTAAGCCAGCATGCCTGGCCTTTAAGCCTTTACCACCTTGGTGTGTGTGAGCTTGACCTTCCTAGTATTTACATATGTCTGAGGGATTTCTCTGGCTGGCGGTGGCAGGAAGTGAACAACCCTCTGTCCTACCCCTAAAAGCAGCCCTGAACCAATGACTACCAGGGAGCTGGTCGATTAATATCCCAGCTCCCTCACCCTTTGGGTGGGAAAAGTCCAAGGGGCATATCCTATACTGTGTCCCAGAGGTCCTCATGGAGTTAAGTTCATCAAGCCCACTGTGGTCACTTGCTTCATACCATACCCTTGATTGGTCCTCTTCCTTTTCCTGCCTCACTTCCCCACTCCTCCACCATGTTTCCTGGGATCGCCTCCCCAACAAACTTAAGATATGAATCCTTGTCTCAGCATCTCCTTCTGGGGGAACCCAGATCATCCAACAAGAGCTGCTAAGCAGGTCTCCTCTGCGAGGCTGTACCCCAAAGGGGCAGGGGTCCCCAGGATGCTCCCACACCAGGCAGGGCCCCTTCTCCTGCTCCACAGAGGCTGACACTCACCACTTGACAGCCAGGTTCTGCACCTCACCGTTCTTGTCCTCTAGGAGCCGGAGCAGCATCTTCACCACCTTGCGCTCACTGTCCTCATCCAGCTGAATGGAGTCCTTCTGCAACTCCGACATCAGGTCGCTGGTGGCCATGAACCTGGGCAGGGGGGCAGAGGAGGATTGCTGAGCAGCTCCTGGGCCCTGGTAGATTTGGGCAGTACCTCGGGGTTCCCCTAGAAGTAGACCTTAATACAAAGATTCAAGGTCAAATGCAGTCATGTGCCACATAATGATGTTTTGGTAAATGACAGGCAACATATACAATGGTTGTCCCATAAGATTATAATGGAGCTGCCCTATACAGGCTTGCCATTTTAGTCTGTTCTTATTTAATTAATTAATTTATTTATTTGGAGACAGAGTCTCACTCTGTTACCCAGGCTGGAGTTCAGTGGTGCCATCTCAGCTCACTGCAACCTCCGCCTTCCAGTTTCAAGCAATTCTCCTGCCTCAGCCTCCTGAGTAGCTGGGACTACAGGCACACACCACCACACCCAGCTAATTTTTTGTATTTTTAATAGAGACGGGGTTTCACCGTGTTAGCCCGGATGGTCTCGATCTCGTGACCTCGTGATCTGCCAGCCTTGGCATCCCAAAGTGCTGAGATTCCAGGCGTGAGCCACCACACCCCTTTTCTACCTATTTTTACTGTACCTTTTTTATGTTTAGACACACAAATACCACTCTGTTACAACTGCCTACAGTACTCAGCACAGATTTGTAGCCTAGGAGCAACAGGCCACACCATATAGCCTGGGTGTGTAGGAGGCTCTACCATCTAGGTTGTGTAAGTACACTCTATGAGGTTCACACAAGGATGAAATCACCTAAGGATGCACTCCTCAGAATGTCCCCCTGTCATTAAGTGCCACGTGACCACGGATTATTTGGGCAGTGGGCTTGGTTGGGCTACAAGGAGACCCACATATGTGTGACACCAACTGCCACATGGTGGCAGGCTAGGAACGGCCCAGCATGCTGGCTAAATGCGTCATGCCTCAGGGTCGGTGGCTCCCACCTCTGCCATTTATGCAATGTGAACTTGGGCAAGTCATTTAACCTCTCCAAGCCTTAGTTTACCTGTCAGAAAACGGGGATGAGACTAGTATCTGCCTTATGGGGTTGTAAGTGCACATGGTGTGCACTCAGTAAATGGCACTGCCATTACTGTAATGGCACATGACATCATCCACATCTCACAGCAGCTGAGAAAGGGATGCCAGAAGGTTGAACAGACACCCCACGTCCGAGTCAGGATCAGCTAGAAGCCTGTCTACCAGACAGATGGAGGAAGGCGAGCCCTGTCCACTCCCATCTCAGAGAACCCACTCATCTCCTGCCCTTAGAACAGCGGATCTCCAGCTATAACCAGCATCTGAATCACCAGCACGGCTTGTTAAACAATACTAGGTCCCATTCCCAGAGTTTCTGAATCAGCAGGTCTGGGTTGGGGCCCAAGAATCTGCATTTCTAACAAATTCCTGGATGACGATGAGGGTCAGGGACCACACTTTGAAAACCACTGCCCTACGCCATGCTGATGGGCATGGGCATATTTTGGAGACCAGAGCCAATAGCGGACTGGCTCACTGACCTGGAGTGGGCAACAGAGGCAAGGGCTACCCACCCAGAGGGGGGTGATCCATGGGGCCTGACACCAAAAGCCTGATACCCTCTTGGGCATTTCAAATTGCAGTGGAAGTCTGAGCTAGAAGCCATGGAAAGTTGAGGCTGAGGCCATTAAGGGACACCATTCCTGCCAAAATTAGGAGGGTAGAGCAAAGGTCTGAAACTAGTAGCTCTCAGCTGTGTCCAGCTTGCAAACATGTTTTTTAAAATTTAAATTACTTGTCAACATTTGAACACTGGGAGAGTTGACTTTGGCCCGGCATGGTGGGTCATGCCTATAATCCCAACACTTTACGAGGCCAAGTCGGGTGGATCACCTGAGGTCAAAAGTTTGAGACCGGGCCGGGGGCAGTGGCTCACAACTGTAATCCCAGCACTTTGGGAGGCGGAGGCAGGTGGATCACCTGAGGCTGGGAGTTTGAGACCAGCCTGACCAACATGGAGAAACCTTGTCTCTACTAAAAAAAACAAAATTAGCCAGGCATGGTAGCGCATGCCTGTAATTCTAGCTATGCAGGAGAATGAGGTAGGAGAATTGCTTGAACCCAGTAGGCGGAGTTTGTGGTGACCTGAGATCATGCCATTGACTCCAGCCTGGACAACAAGAGCAAAAGTCCGTTTAAAAAAGAAAATGTTTGAGACCAGCCTGACCAACATGGTGAAACCCTGTCTCTACTAAAAATACAAAAATTAGCCGGGCATGGTGGTGGGCACCTGTAATCCTAACTACTCACAAGGCTGAGGTAGGAGAATCGCTTGAACCCTGGGGCGGAGGTTGCAGTGAGCCAAGATCATGCCACTGCAATCTAGCCTGGGCAACAGAGCAAGACTCCATCTTAATATATATATATATATATATATATATATATATATATTGACTTCCAGGCCAGGCGCAGTGGCTGACACCTGTAATCCCAGCACTTTGGGAGGCAAAGGTTGGGTGGATCACTTAAGGTCCGGAATTCGAGACCAGCCCGGCCAACATGGTGAAACCCCATCTCTACTAAAAATGAAAATTAGCCAGGTGTGGTGGCACACACCTGTTGTCCCAGCTTTTTGGAAGGCTGAGGCAGGAGAATCGCTTGAACCCAGGAAGCGGAGGTTGCAGCGAGCCAAGATCGCACCACTGCACTCCAGGCTGGGTGACAGAGTGAGACTCAAAGAAAAAACTGACTTCCAGATTATCTTGAAAACAGAATATTTGAATACAACAGGACCTATAATTCCTGGTGACAATATCTGGCTAGAGTCAGGTCATGGCTGCCCTCTCCCCAGTTCACCTGGTCCCCACTAGGCCTACTTCACCCACTGACTGGCTCCTGCAGGCACTTGAGAGCAGAGACTCAGGAGAAAACAGGACAGAGCGGTGAGGAGAGATGCAGCGAGGCTGCCTCGGAGAAAACCTCCAGCTTTTGCTGAGCCTGCTGGACCACTCCCCTCCCGACACCGGCCCTGCTTTCCAGCATGGTTGAGCAAATCAACCAAGAGCCCTGCCCCCAGCCTCCTGTGGCAAAACCTGTCACAGCTGGGATTCTGGCCCTCATCTGTGCAGACTCAGACCTGCTGCTGGATGTCACCACAGCCCACAGTGCCCTGTTACCAGGGGTGGACTGGTAGATGTCCTGTTTATTTTTAACAGGCAGATTAGCCACAAGCTGCTAGGAGAGGGAAGGAGGCTGGGCTGGCAGCACAGGCAGGATGGCAGGACTGACTGTGCCCACCTCTGGGCAGAAGTAAAGTAAAGGAGGAGGTTTGGTGCAGGCCAAGGCTCATGCACCCCTACATCTGCTCAGCTGAGGGGACATTCTGAGATGGCATGCAAGGTCTCCAAGTTGTGTTTCTGCTGAAGTCCATGGGGCCCAGCTCAGCCTGGCAACCCAGGCGATGTGCCTCTTTGCCCAAGATAGGCCTCCTACCCCACTCTTCTTCTCCACCTGTTGAGCTCCTATTCACCCATCAAGAGCCCAGCTCAAATGTCCCAGCTCAGGGATGACGGACCACCCTGCCCTACCCCCCCATCCACAGACCCTAAACACAATGGTCCCTGGAAAGGATCCTTTCAGAGCACTCTGCACCCCTCCATTACAGCACTTCTCACTGCAATGCAAGTCTGGCCACCAGAGCATCTTCTCCATTGGACTGTACACTCACTGAGGGCAGAGGCCCATCAGGTTTATCTCTGGGACCCCAGGCTCAACAAAGAATAGGTCTGCGGAGGGCCTTGTCAGGAAGGGTGAGGGCAGGAGGAGAGGTAAGGAGAGCGCTAACCCTTAACAGAGCTTACCGCCAAACTGCCCAAACTCAGAAACCAACTCCTCTGAAGTATGCCTCAGCATTTCACACACCCCTGGTGTCACAGACACTAGCTCTCAGAGAAAGCAAGCCATTTTTTATACATGTATGTGTGCAGGGATGGGAGGGAGAAGGAAACGTATATAATTTGGTGTTTAAGAGCTTGAGCACCGAAGTTTGGCTTTGAGTATATTGGTGTTGCCATTTATCAACTAGGTGACATTGGGCAACTACCTCCTTTTCTCTGGGCCTCAGATTTTCGATATATAAAATGGGAACCTTTCTTTGCCCCTACCTCATAGTATCCTTGGGAGGTTTTAATAGGACAACCAGCCCTTAGCATGAGGTAGTGAAAAAACTAGGCTCAGAGAGGCTGCACAAACTGCCTAAGATAACAGCAAACTATTCCCAAGTCATTTCTTGAGAATACTACTGTGTTCTTAAGAAATGACTTGGAAATTCCTGCAAGACCCACAAGTGTACTTGTTTTGACTATTGGAGCTTCAGTGATAACGGAGCGTTTCCTGTCCATCGAGGCAGGGCCCAGGAAGAACAGGAATCAAAGACCTCCTCCACCTCACCTGGGATCCCCATTTGCAGTCACTGCCCCCCTTCCAGGAACCAGAGGACACAGTCTCAGTTTCATTCCAGAGAAACCCTAGAGGCAACTCGGCTGAAACCCCTGGCCACATGGGCGCCTGGACAGCTGGTCTGCAGGACCAAGCACCCTGGTATTTGAACTTTAAAAATAGACACCATTCTCACATGCTTGGGGGTGGTTTTAAGTGTTCTCCAGGCTGCTGGCAGAGACAGGCTGAAAGGGCTTCTCGGGCTCTAGCTGGCAGGGCCGACTCCCTCTCCCAGAGACTAGACCCGAGGCCTGAGAGACAGTAGCACACATCCCTTAGGCCATTAGCCAGCTATGTGACCTTGGGCAAGTCACTGCACTCCTCCAAGGCTCCGGAAAACACAAAGAACAATCACTACCACCCATGGGTGGACTGAGAGTACATGTGGAGTGCACAGTCGGGAGGCTGGGACCCAGCGAACATTGACTCAGCACCTACTGTGTACCCAGCACAGGTGCTGGGACACTAAGAAGAAGTGCATAGTCCCGGTGGCTCAGGGTCTCCCAGGGCTGAAAAGTGATCTAGCAGAAACGTGGAGGGGAGGCATGATGGGAGCTGAGGGGAGGAGCCTAACCCTGCCTGGGGTCAACAGGCATCCCAAAGAGTTATAGGAGCTGTCAGATGAAGGGAGTAGGTCAAGGGAGAGCAAAGAATCCCCCTAGCGAAGGTCTAGAGAAGGGACAGGGCGTGGCATGTTTCCGATGTGCACCGAATCATGTGTCCATGTATTAAACACCAACCTGGTGTCTGCCACAAATCTGAGCATTTCACATATTTTATTTCATCCTTACCCCAATCCTCAGAGGTGGGTTCTGTTATCCCCATGTTATAGAAGCAGAAGCAGAGGGAGACTCATGGGAGTTAAGTAACTTGTCCATGGTCACACAGCCAGTGAGCAATGGCAGCTGGGATCTGAAGCCAAGACCTTGGATCCCAGGCTCTATCAATGTGGAGGGCTCTTGAGAGGTTCTGAGGAATGGACTGCAGGAGACAGTAGGAGTCAGACTACCAGAGCAGGTCTCAGTCTCCCCACCTGTCAGGGGCTGGAATCAGAGGGCCTCTGTATCAACCTGGCCTCTGTATTAAACTGGCCTGGATTTGGACTGTCTCCCACTTCCTGGCTTTGTGACTGAACCTATGCCCTTCATGCCTCTGAGACTCAGTTTCCCTATCTGTAAAATGGGGACAAAGTGAACAAATGTTCAATAAGTGAGTCTCCAAAGTCGTCTTCTTTCAGCTGGAAGGGCCAGAACTGGCCATGAGACCACAGGCCAATCCCGTTTCCTCCCTGGGCCTCAGTTTCCCCCGAGAATGTAGGTGGAAACTCATTGTTTCCATCTTTTCAGCTCTATTCCTGTGGTTCTGTGACGCTATGATGGGGGGAGGAAGGAAAAGGGAGTGGGGAAGGGGAGTGGCACACAAAACCTAGAAGGCTGCACCTCAACCATCACCTAACCTATGCCTGGAAAGCCAGACTCAGCCCAGCCACCTCCTTTAGGCTGGGTCTGAACAATCCCAAAAGGGGAGGAAGAGTGGGAGGCAGGGGTACAGGTGATGTTGAGAAGGGGGCATCACTGAGGGTGCTAGTGAGAAAGTCAGCAGGTGGTTGCGGTCCCGGAAGGGCCCGGTTTCAATGTGGATTAGGAGAGGCAGGCGCTGGGGTCCTCAGGGAGAGGCGGAGGGCTGCACTGTGGGCTCCCTGAAGAGGGGGGCATGAGGCATCAGATGCGGGGGAAGAAGGGGGCCGGACATACACGAGGGAGAAGAAGCCAAGGCAGGGTGCAGAGGGGCGGAGCTGGGGCTCTGATGGGGGATGAGAGGCAGGGCTGAAGCCTGTACGGTGGGAGACGAAGCAGGGACTAGAGTCACGGAGGGGCAGGACGGCCACTAGGGGAGAACAGCCCGAGCTTCAGTGGGGACCACCAGGCAGGGGCGGGTCTGTGGGGAGGGGGCGCAGCTTAATGCAGGGAGAAGAGCAGGGGCTGCATGGTCATGGGGGGATGGGCTGGCGCTTTGGGAGGGGAAGAAGGCCCCCGGCTTCAGAGCCGGAAGGAGAGGCGGGGGCCAGCGGCGGGGCGCACCTGAAGTCCTTGTCGCTGGACGTCATCTTCTCCAGGAGGCTGGAGATGTGGAAGGCGGCGGTGCTCATGGTGGCTGCGCGCCGCAGTGCCTGCTGGCAGGAGGGAATATGGCGGCGCGGGCGCCCCCTCCCTCGCCAGCTGCACGAACTGCGCTCACCGGACAGAAATAGCAGCTCCTGCCCTGCCCCGCCCCGTGCTCACGCCTTGGACTTGGCTACCGCGGGAGGCGGGCGGGCCTGGGCCTGGCTCGGTGGTCTTGGCCCCGGCCCCTGCCCTGCTGACAGCCCAGCGCCGGCTTGCACACTCCCCTGAGACGGGGAGCTCACTACCTGGCCACCACCTCCCTGTGATTCCTGCAGGTGCCGGTTCTGTCTTGCAACAGGGACATGATACCAGAGAATCTCGGGTTCGAATCCCAGTTCTGCCTCGTCTGCTGTGTAGCCTTGGCCAAGTTACTTTACCTCTCTGAGACTCGGCTTTCTCATGTATGGGCATTCAAGAAACAGGAGCTATCAACCAAAGCTGGTCAACCCAACCAAAGGACCCTCACCCAATCCCCTCATCCCCCATGCTTGCCCGTCCCTGTGCCAGACAGGATCTGGGGAATGAACTCAGTCACACCAGGCCCCTTGCCCGCCATCCCCAACCCTCAGGACAGCAGGGTCAGTTTCTTCATTTTTTTTTTTTTTTCAGCAATGCAGCTGAGGCCGAGAAGCAAAGGGATTTTCCGAGGGTCACACAGCCAGTGAATCTGGCATGGAGTCAGAATTGACCACAGATCTATTAATATCCTGGGCAACAATCCTTCCATAAACAGCTAGGGGGCTGCTGGATGGGAAAGGGAGTAGCCAGTGCTTCAGAGCCAGACAAGCCTGGCTTCAAATCTCTGCTAGGCTGCCTCCTGGCTGTGTGACCTTGGGATAATGAAACAACTTCTCTGGGCTATGCTTTTCTCACTCATAAGATGAGGATAAAAGAAATCTTTATTAAATTAACACCCTCCTTGAACACCAGTTATTCTGAAGGTACTTAGGTTCTAGACCAGCACTAACAGAACAGTATGCAATGTTGAAAATGTTCTACATCTGCAGTATCTAATATGATAGCTTATCTTTTCTATTATAAACACAGCTATGCCTACTTTCTCTTGTTTAGAATATACCTGGCTTTTTTTTTTTTGGATGAGGTCTCACTATGTTACCCAGGATGGACTCAAACTCCTGGGCTCAAGGAATCCTCCCACCTCAGCCTCCTGGGTAACTGGGATTACAGGTGCAAGCTATCACAACAGGCTCTACTGGGCTTTTTTTTTCCCCCCCATATTTTTAAGTCTTTCTGAATGCTAATGTTTTTGGTATATCGCCTGTAAACTGCATACACTGATTTTTTTTTATTCTTCTTTTTCTAAGACAGAGTCTTACTCTGTCGCCCAGGCCGGAGTGCAGTGGTGTGATCTCTGCTCACTGCAACCTCCACTCCCAGGTTCAAGCAATTCTGGTGCCTCAGCCTCCTGAGTAGCTGGGATCACAGGTGTGTGCCACCACACCCAGTTATTTTTGTATTTTTAGTAGAGACAGGGTTTTGCCGTGTTGGCCAGCCTGGTCTGGAACTCCCGGCCTCAAGTCATCCACCCACCTTGGCCTCCCAAAATGCTGGGATTACAGGTGTGAGCCACCACACCCAACCTGTACCTTGATTTTTAAAAAACATTTTATTTTGAAATAATTTTAGACTTACTGAAAAGTTGCAAAGTAGTATAGAGAGTTTCCTCACACCCTTCACCCAGCTACTGCTTCTAATGTTAACACCTTATGTTACTGTGTTACACTGATCAAAACCAGGACACTAATATTGGTATGACACTATTAACCAAACCATGGACCTTCTTCAGATTTCAATTTTTCCATCAATGTCCTTTTTCTGTTGAAGGATCCAATTCAGGGTTACTCCTTACATTTAGTTTCCAGATCTCTTCCATCTCTTCCAATCTGTGACTGTTCCTCCATCTTCTCTTGTTTTTGATGACCTTGACACTTTTAAAAAGCTATTTTACAGAATGTCGCTCAGTTTGGGTTTGTCTAAGGTTTTTCTCATGATTAGATTGAAGCTACAGTTTTTGGCAAGAACACGGCATAAACAGTGTGATGCTTTCTTCAGTGCATAGAGCAAGGGCTTTGTGATGTCATTTATTCTTCTTACTGCTGGTATTAATCTTGATCACTTAGCTAAACTGTGTCTTGGTTGAGTTTCTCTACTATAAAGTTACTATGTTTCTCTTTGTAATTAATAATTTTATACTTTTTATAAATTTGCATTTACATTTTATAAACTTGAGAAATGGTGCCAAATAAATATCTTGGAGGAGATCTTTTGAGATGACCAAAATATTCTGTTTCTCCTCAAAATTCCACCTACTAATTTCAGCATCCTTTGGTGTATCTTTCTTTTATGATTATTACTGCTTAATGGTGCTTTTTTATTTCCCTGTTTCTTTCTCTCTTTTTTGTTTTTGTTTTTGTTTTTGTTTTTTGAGACAGGGTCTTGCTCTTGCCAGGCTAGAGTGCAGTAATGAGATCTCAGCTTACTGTAGCCTCAACCTCCTGGGCTTAAAGTGATCCTCCCACCTCAGACTCCAAAGTGGCTGGGACTACAGGCTTGTGCCACCATGCTCGGCTAATTTTTGTATTTTTTGTAGAGATAGGGTTTTGCTGTGTTGCCCAAGCTGGTCTCAAACTCCTGAGCTTAAGCTATCCTCCCATCTCAGCCTCCCAAAGTGCTGGGATTATAGGAGTACACCATCGCACCCAGCCTCCTTCTACATTTATTAATTGAAATTCTTCTGAAAAGAAGATATGGTCATTTCTCCCACATTTATTTATTTTTCAATTATTTATTTAAATCTGTGGTCTCTGGCCAGGCGCAGTGGCTCATACCTGTAGTCCCAGCACTTTGGGAGGTAGAGGTGAGAAGATCACTTGAGCTCAAGAGTTCGAGACCAGCCTAGGCAACATGGTAAAACCCCATCTCTATTAAAAAATAATAATAGGCCAGGTGCAGCAGCTCACGCCTGTAATCCCAGCACTTTGGGAGGCCAAGGTAGGCGGATTGCCTGAGCTCAGGAGTTCGCAACCAGCCTAGGCAACACAGTGAAACCCCATCTCTACTAAAAAAATACAAAAAATTAGCTAGGCTTGGTGGCGTATGCCTCTAGTCCCAGCTACTTGGGAGGCTGAGGCAAGAGAACTGCTTGAACCCAGGAGGAGGAGGTTGCAGTGAGCAAAGATCACTCCACTGCACTTCAGCCTGGGCAACAGAGCAAGACTCCATCTCAAAATAATAATAAATATAAAATCAATAAGTAAACATGTGGTCTCATGTATATTCATTCTATGTTTTAGGTTATAACCCAATAATATTACTATTTATTTTGTTGCTCAAATTGCTCTTGGTTTGGCCATTGAGAGCTCCTTCAGGTTGGCTCCTATGTTCCTTTGATAAGTCCCCATTCTTTTTGGAGCATTTTTCTTTCTTTTCTTTTTTTTTTTTTTTTTGATAACCAAAGATGTTCTAGGCTTATCTTATAAGCACTTTTCCAACCCTGTAATCACCATCCACTTTTCTAAGGAGCACTGATTTCTTTTATTGGAAAGTGGTACTTAGAAACCAAGATCTGGGTTCTGGCTATGCTGACTGCTACTGAGATGTCATTTCTTCTAGGCCCTCTCAGAAGATGAAGCTATGAAACATATATATGTATACTAACTCTCACACACATACATCTTTATCTATTATAAAAGCCACAAGTTTATACTGATATCTCTGATTTCAATGGACCCAACATCAAAGGGTCCATTCTATCCTTCTATCTTTCCTTATTTGTAACTGCTTTCTTCAACAGTGATAAATCTTGTCCTCATTAGCTACAATATATTTACTTATTTGTTCAATCCTAGTATAAATATACACTATTTGCAGAATTGCTAACCCATACCCCAGTGAGAAACAAATTTAGTAACTAGAGTACAGTATTGATATGCAGTTCTTTTTGCCTGTAGCCTCATAGAATCCAGTTCAAATTCTATATTCCACAGTTACTTAAGTTAGGTCTTCTCTTTTCTGTCCCTTTGGTGTGGTCTGTTATTCATTTGGAATACAGTTAGGTTTATTTGCTAGTGTTTGCATTCCAGCTTGGGTTTCCCCAGCGTTCTGCTTTGTTTATTTATTTATTTGGGGAGTATGTGAAACATTACTATCGTTCCTGGAGTCAGGGCTAACCAAAAAGGTATACTCAGTAAAATGTCGCTTCCATATCTTCTTGTCACCCCATTCCTACATACCCCCTGTAGGCAGCCAATCTCTTTAATTTCTGATTTACCTTTCCTAGATTTCTTTTGCATAAATGAGCAGAAATGTGTATTTTCCTATAACCTCTTCTGTCTTACATGACCAGTAGCATGCCATGGATACTTTTTGGCACGTCGCTTTTTCCCCCTCTTAACTGTACGTATGGAAATCACCCCATATCAACTCTTAGAGATCTTATCCATTTTTACAGCTATATGGTACTCCATTGTTAGAGATACCACAGTTTATTCAACCACTCTCCTATCTATGGATATTTACGTTTTCGCCAGTATTTTGCACTTATAAGTAATGCTGCAATGAATAACCTTATAAATATGTATTTTCTTTCTTTTCTTGTAAGACAGGGTCTCATTTTGTCACCGAGGCTGGAGTGCAGTGGCATGATCATAGCTCACTGCACGCTTGACCTCTCAAGCAATCCTCCCACCTCAGCCTCCTGAAGTGCTGAGATTACAGGTGTGAGCCACCACACCCAGACTCCTATTTTTTATTTAACTTCAGGTAGACTTCAAGGGGATGGATTACCAAGTCAAAAGGTAAATACATTTGTAGCTCTGTCAGCTACTGCCAATTTCTCCTCCAGAAGGTCTGTACCAGTTTGCAATCTCACCAGCGATGTAGGAAATGTCTGTTTCCCCACAGCCTGTGTGTTATGCAAATGCATGTGTTGTCATTCATTTTAATCTTTGCCAATCTTATGGGTGAGAAACGGTATGTCAGTGTTGTTTTAATTTGTATTGCTCTAATTATGAGTTTGATTTTTTCCAAATATATGAGGGCCCTTTTTATCTTTTTGTGAATAATCTATTCATCTTTCTCCCATTTTTCTATCCAGTTTTTAGTTCTTTGTTCCTCACATTTCTTAAAATAATCTTGTAATTTTAGAACAGTTTTAGAATTATGGAAAAATTGTGAACACAGTAGAAAGATTCCTATATCTCCACATCCAGTTCCCCATATTAACAATTTTACATTGACATGGTATATTTGTCACAATTAATGAACCACTGTTGATACATTATTATTAATTAAAAACTAAATTTTTTTCAGGCTGCCTTGGTTTTTACCTAATATCTTTTTTCTGTTTGTTTTTGAGACAGAGTCTCACTCTGTCACTGAAGCTGAAGTGCAGTGGCACAATCTTGGCTCACTGCAATTTCTGCCTCCTAGGTTCAAGCAGTTCTCCTGCCTCAGTCTCCCAAGTAGCTGGGATTACAAGTGTGTGCCACCATGCCTGGCTAATTTTTATATTTTTTAGTAGAGATGGGGTTTTGCCATGTTGGCCAGGCTGGTCTCAAACTCCTGACCTCAAGTGATCCGCCCTCGGGCATAAACCACCGCGCCTGGCTACTTAATACCCTTTTTTGGTCCTAGGATACCACATTTGCTTGTCATGTCTCCTTAGACTCATTTTGGTTATGACAGTTTGTATTAGACTGTTCTCACACTGCTATGAAGAAATACCCGAGACTGGGTAATTTTTAAAGGAAGCAAGTTTAGTTGACTCACAGTTCTGCATTGTTGGGAAGGCCTCAGGAAACTTATAAGCATGGCGGAAGGCAAAAGAGAAGCAGACATCCTCTTCACAGGGTAGCAGGACAGAGCGAGTGCAGGCAGGGGAAAAATGCCAGACGCTTATAAAACCGTCAGATCTCATGAGAACTCACTCCCTATCACGAGAACAGCATCGGGGAAACCTCGCCCATGATTCAATTACCACCACTTTGTCCTGCCCTTGACAGGTGGAGATTATGGGGATTACAATTCAATATGAGAATTGGGTGTGCACAAAACCAAACTCTATCACAGTTTCTCAGACTCTTCCTGTTCTTGATGATGCTGATGGTTTTAAGGAGTACTGTTCAGGTATTTTATAAAATGACCTTTAGCTGGGATTTGTCTGATGTTTTTATTATAATTAGACTGGAGTAATGAGCTCCTGCAAGGAAGACCACAGAGATAAAGCATCATTCTTATCACGTATCTGGGGTGCATACTATCAGCATGAATTAACACTGTTGATGTTAATCTTCACCACCTAGCTGGAGGTAGTGTTTGTCAGGTTTCTTCACTATAAAGTTATTCCTTTTCCCTCCCTCCCTTTCCATAGTCTACTTTTTGAAAGAAAGTCACTTTGTGCAGCCCACATTTAAAGAGTGGCGTGTTATGCTCCACTTCCTTAAGAGTGGATTTTCTATATAAATTATTGGAAATGGTTCCGTAGTAGATATTCGTCTATTCTCCCCCATTTATTTATTTAATCACATATTTATATAAGTATGGACTTATGGATATTTTATACTTTGAGCTCTAATCCAATACTACTTTACTTTTTTTCTCTCTCAAATTGTTCCAGCTTTGGCCATTAGGTACCCTTTCAGTTGGCTCCTGTGTTCCTTTGCCATACCCTGATCGTGTGTGTGTGTCTGTGTGTGTTTGAGCACTTCCTTATTTACTGGCATTACAAGATGCTTCAGGCTCATCTTGCCTATTTCCTGAAAATCAGCCATTTCTCCAAGGACGCCTAGTTCCTTTCACTGGAGAATGGTATTAGAAATCAAGATCTGGCTGCTAAATATGATCGTTCCTACTGGGGTGTCATTGCTTGTAGACTCTCTCAGGTGATAGACAAGGGGATAGATGTATGTATACTAATCCATGCATATCCACATATCTATATGTATTTCCATATGTAAACATTTGAATCTCTATTAAGCTAAACACAAACTTATACTGATGTCTCCAACTTGAATCTATTATCCCATGAATGATTCTAGCCTCCTCCTGTTGTTTCACTATCACTCCTATTCCAACAATGAGAATCCTGGCCACTCATTTACCTAATTCTTCAATTCTGGTATATATGTATATTGATATCACAATGATTAACCTGTACCCCATGGGAAACAACTTCACAGACTAGAGGATGGTGCTTGTGTATATCTTCTTGTGCCTTTAGTTTTGCAGCTTCCATTCATTTCCAAAGTTACTTTTGAGGTAGGAGATCAACAGGACTTCTTTTCACAAACCTGCTTATCTAAACAGGATTTATAGAGAAGCCAGCCCAAACCTGTTAGGATCAAGATGGCCACAAAAGCAACCTCTAGTTACCCTCACTGATTTGTATTGGCATGGCACTCCTACCAGTGCCATGACAGTTTACAAATGCTCCCGTGGCAACGACCCAGAAGTTACCTTATATGATTCTGGGAACTCCCTGCCCCTTTTCCAGAAAGTTTGTGAATAACCCACCCCTTATTCAGCATATAATTGAGCGTGTGTATAAATAGAGCTAGCCAGCAATGCAGGAGTGCTACTCTGGGCCACTCTGTCCATAAGATAGCCTTGTTCTGTCCATGGAGCAACCATTTTGCTGTACAGTGTTGTTCTCATAAACTTGCTTTTTTTCACTGTTGGTTCCCTCTTGAAATCTTTCCTGAATGAAGCCAAGAACCCTCCCAGGCTGAGCCCCAGTTTTGGGGTCTGCCTGCATTACTTAGGTTGGCGTCTTTCTCCCCAACCCTGCCTTCAGTGGGGTTGTTGCACACATTTATAATACAGTTGCATTGTTTCATCACACTCTTCATTCCATCCTGAAACCCCCTGACCTCCTAGATGATTTTAGAAACTTTGCACATGTTAAGATTCACCCTTTATGCTATAAAGTTCTATGGGTTTTGACAAATGCATAGTGTTGTGAATTCACTTTTACATATATATATATATAGTCGCTGTATATAGCTTCATTAACCTAAAAAAAAATCCCTATGCTGTACCTATTCACCTCTCCCTCCTTCTTCTGGAACCCCTGGTAACAACTGATCTTTTTACTGTCTCTACAATTTTGCCTTTTACAGAATGTTGTACCCTTGGAAGTATACAGGATATAGCCTTTTCAGACTGACATTTTTTACTTAGTAATATGCATTCAAGATTCATCTATGTCTTTCCATGAGAACTGCAGAACTCGGCCAGGCTCAGTGGCTCATGCCTATAATCCCAGCACTTTGGGAGGCCAAGGCAGGTGGATCACCTGAGGTCAAGAGTTCAAACCAGCCTGACCAACATGGTGAAACTCCATCTCTCCTAAATTACAAAAATTAGCTGAGCATGGTGGCGGACACCTGTAATCCCAGTTACTTGGCAGACTGAAGCAGGATAATTGCTTGAACCTGGGAGGTGGAGGTTACAGTGAGCCGAGATCATGCCATTGCATTCCAGCCTGGGCAACAGAGTGAGACTCTGTCTCAAAAAACAAAACAAAACAAACCTGCAGAACTCTTGACATATAACAACCCATCCAAACCCCTGCACTAAGAGATTTGACCAAACTCTAGCATGGCTTTTAGAAGCATAAGACTATCTCCCTAGAAAAACCCCAGACCTTATTAAAATGCCTGTCTGAGAAAGCTCAAGCTGCCCAGAGAACTTACTGTTCTAGCCAATATCTCATAAGCCTCTGACCTCCCTTCCTTAAAGCATTTACTAGAAACAGCTTAAAATTGTGAATATGTATCTCTTATAACTCAGAAGCATTTCTCTCAAGGACCTGAGAGCCATTCCTTTGAAATATAATCATCAGGAACATTTCATGATGTTAGAGCCTCTGTCTCCCACTCTCTGAGGGAGGGTAGAATCCTAACTTCTGTAACTGCCAGCTAGCAAACACAGCTGGCTTAATTGCACTGACCAACCCTTTGTAATTTTTCACTTCTCCGATTCTACAGAGGCCCGTTCTCCTGGCTCCCTCATTCCCCCTTTAAACACCCAAATCAACTCAGCACAAATCGGAATGGAGCTTAACTCTTTCCCCCACTGTCAGTAGTTACTGAATAAAATCTGTTTTCACTGCTCTAATGTCTGCCTGTGTTTATCATCAATGATAGTGCATTTCTTTTTATTGCTGAAGAATATTCCATTTTATGGGTGTACTGTAGTTTGTTTACCCATTTACCAATCAAAGACATCTTGGTTGCTTCCAGTTTTTAGCTATTATGAATAAAGCTGCTATAAACATTCACGTGCAGGCTTTTGTGGTGGAGGTAAGTTTCAGATCAGTTACATAAATACCTAGGAGTATGATTGCTGGCTGGAAGGTATGGTAAGCTTTATATATATATGGTAAGCTTATAAGAAACTGCCAAACTGTATTCCAAAGTGACTGTACCATTTTGCATTCCCACTAACAATGAATCCAGTTGCTTCACATCCTTACCAGCATTTGGTGGTGTCAGTCTTTTGGATGTTAGCTATTCGAACAAGTGTGTAGTGATTGCTCATTGTTGTTTTAATTTGCAATTCCCTAAAAACAAATGAGGTTGGCCTGGTGTGGTGGCTCATGCCTGTAATCCCAGAACTTTGGGAGGCTGAGGTAAGTGGATCACCTGAGGTCAGGAGTTTGCGACCAGCCTGACCAATATGGTGAAACCCCAGCCATAATAAAAATAAAAAAATTAGATGGGCATGGTCATGTGTACCTGTAGTCTCAGCTGAAGCTGAGACAGGAGAATCACTTGAACCCAGGAGGCAGAGGTTGGCAGAGGTTGGCAGAGGTTGCAGTGAGCTGAGATCACACCATTGCACTCCAGCCTGGGTGACAGAGTGAGACTCCATCTCAAAAAAAAAAAGAAAAAATGAGGTTAAGTATTATTATGTGCCTATTTGCTATCTGTATATCTTCTTTGGTAAGATATCTGTTCAGATCTTTGACCACTATTAAATGGGTTGTTTTCTTAATGTTGAATTTTAAGAGTTATTTGTATATTTTTTGATATGAGTCCTTTACCAGAAATGTAACTTGCAATTATTTCTTCTCAGTCTGTGGTTTGTCTTTCTATTCTCTTAGCAGTGTCTTGGTATAGCAGTATTTTTAATAAAGTCCAACTTCATTAAATTACTTTTTATTAAATTACTTTTAATAAAGTAATTTAATAAAGTTACTTTTAATAAAGTCCAACTTATTTTTTTCTTTCATGAATCATGCTTTTAATGTTGTATCTAAAAACTCATTGCCAAACCCAAGCTCACACTGATTTTCTCTTACATTTTCCTCAACCCATTTTATAGTTTTTTGTTTTGCAGTTAGGTCTATTTTTTTTTTTTTTTTTTTTTGAGATAGAGTCTCACTCTGTCACTCGGGCTGGAATGCAGTGGTATGATCTCAGCTCACTGCAACCTCCACCTTCCAGAGTAGCTGGGACCACAGGCGCATACATTTTTGTATTTTTAGTAGAGGCGGGGTTTCACCATATTGGCCAGGCTGGTCTTGAACTCCTAGATTCAAGTGATCCACCCACCTCCAACTTCCCAAAATGCTAGGATTATAGGCGTGAGCCACCGTGCCAGGCCCTACAATTTAATTTTTTGGAAGGCATAGGGTCTATATGTAGGTTCTTTTTTTTTTGCATATGAATGTACAATTTTTCTAGTACCATTTGTTGAAAGACTATCATTTCTCCATTGAATTGCCTTTGCTCCTTTGTCAAAGATCAGTTAACTATATTTTTTTCTAATACTTTTAGAAATGAGAGGATCTCATTTTGTTGCCAAGGCTGGTCTTGAACTCCTGGCCTCAAACAATCTTCCTGCCTCGGCCTCCCAAAGTGCTGGGATTACAGGAGTGAGCCACCATGCCCAGCCTTGACTGTATTTTTGTAGATCTGTTTCTGGACTCTCTATCCTGTCCCACTGGTCTAGTCATTTGTTTTGTCAATATCACACTGTCTTGATTACTATAACTTTATAGCAAGCCTTGTAATCAGCAAGTGTAAGTTCTCTGACTTTGCTCTTCTTCAGTATTGTGCTAGCTTTTGCCTTTCCATGGACAGGGTAAAACCCTGTGTCTACTGAAAATATAAAAACTAGCCATGTGTAGTGGCAGGTGCCTGTAATCCCAGCTACGAGAGAGGCTGAAGCAGGAGAATCACTTGAACCTGGGAGGTAGAGGCTGCAGTGAGCCAAGATCACACCACTGCACTCCAGTTTTTGCCTTTCCATGGAAGTTTTAGAATCAGTTTGTTGAAATCTGCAAAATACCTTGCTGGGATTTTACTGGGATTGTGTTGAACCAATAGGTCAAATTGGGAAGAACTGACATCTTAACAATATTGAGTCTTACAACCTATGAAAACAGAATATCTTTCCATTTATCTAGATCTTCAATTTCTTTCATCAGGGTGTTTTCCATATACAGATCTTATACATATTCTGTTAGGCTTATTCTTAAGTATTTCTTTTTATGATGATGTTGGTGATGTTATAAATTATATATATATAACATATAGCCATTTAAAAAGTTGTCAAGAAGAACATTGGCCAAAATGTCAAATTCTTCATACTATTTGGTGATTTCAATTTAGGGTGTTAATAAACAACAGCCCCTTTCCATTCCACAATGTGGAACCAATCGAGAAACAGAGACAGAAGGCAGACAGATGGAGAGGACGGTGATTAGAGAACGTGGTTTTAACACCCACCCTGCGAGTCTTACTAATTCAGCACTCCTGTATCGGAGGACATGTCTGGTCTACCAGATGTCTGAGGGCAGAAAGCAATCACCATCCAAGTTAACGGTCTGAGTATGTGTGGTTCCTTTACACCCTCCCGCTACATCAGATGCTCCCTCCTCTCTTAGGGAGAAACTGCGAGAAGGATCAGCTTCCCATCTTTCTGGGGGAAGCCTGCACTAGAACCTCACAAAGCAGCCTGTACCACCAAGCTCACATTTGTAACAAAGTAAGTATTTGTGGATAGAAAAAAGATGAAAGATAATATACACCTGTATCGACTGGTTACTTCTGGATGATGGGAGTTCCAGGAGATTTTTGTTTTGATTTGTTTATCAATATTTTACTCAAGTTACTGTAAGGAATCGATGCTGCTTCCGTCAGGGGGTGGGAGAAGTTATTTTAAAAAAAAACAACCAAACAACCCCCAACCAACCTTCGAAACCAACCATCACAGCCTCCTGGAGGCCTTCATGGATTTCTCCTTTCACTTCCTGTGTTAGTCTGTTTTCACACTGCTGATAAAGACATACCTGAGACTGGGCAATTTACAAAAGAAACAGTTTTATTGGACTTATAATTCCACGTGGCTGGGGAGGCCTCACAATCATGGTGGAAGGTAAAAGGCATGTTTCTTATGGCAGCAGCCAAGAGAAAGAATGAGAGCCAAGCAAAACAGTTTTCCCCTTATAAAACCATCAGATCAGAAAAAAGAACAAAAAAGAAAAAAAAGAAAAAGAAAAAGAAAAAACCATCAGATCTCGTGAGACTTATTCACTAGCATGAGAATAGTATGGGAGAAACTGCCCTCATGATTCAATGGTCTCCCACCAGGTCCCTCCCACAGCATGTAGGAATCACAGGAGTACAATTCAAGAAGAGATGTCAGTGGGGACACAGAGCCAAAGCAGATCATTCCCTTTTTCTATGTCTCCTCTGTCTCACCCCTAATTTCCCTTCCTGCTGTTTTTCTGTCTGCAGGACCGACTGAGAAATCTTCTTTTCGGCTGGAAGAGAGTTAGTAATAGGAAGAAGTGGGGTGTTTAGAGCAGACTCCCTGCATTCAAGTTCTGGCCTCACTACTTGGTCCCTTGCTGTTAAATGGAATAGTACTTCCCTTCCCTGCCACCTATTACCTGGTACAGTGTCTGACACAGTGTAGACACTCGAGCAATGGACTGAACTGAGAGGTGCGGCGAGGAGCAAGGAAGACAAGAAAGCTGTGGTTGTGATAGTGTTTTGTAGACTCCCACCGCTCCAGTGGGGGGCAGGGCTGGCGCATTCCCAGAGCCTCCAGCTGGTAGGTATCCTGCAGGTGTCTGAAGGTGGGTTTGGCTAACAAACCATCCTCATTTATATGGGCCCATGGTCAGGGCTTTAGGTGCTGCCTGACGAGAGGCCCCCCAGAAGAAGCCTCTTGCCCCAGAATCAATCTGCTTGGCCCTGTGGGGGGACCAGGCTGCTCCCTCTGGGCCCCACTTCTTCTGCCTGGGTCTCGGCAGAGGCTTCTGTCCATGGCCTGGTGCTCTGTGTGTGAGACCCTAGCCACCTCAGCAGGAGGCTAGAAGAATTCTTTAACTGCTCCCAGAGAACTAAAACAAGAACATTTACTGAGCACTGTCAGATGCCTTCCCCTAAGAGACAAGGGGTTTCTCCATTTGCCCTACAAAGAAACTGAAGCTCATAGAGGTTATATGATTTCGTGAAGGTCACACAGCCAGAGACAGAGCTCAAAATGGGGCCTCTCAGCTCCCAGCTTAGGGCGATTTATAAGACTGAGCCACTTCTCTCTGGGATGGAGAAAGATGTTTGTAGTTTGAAGTGAACAAGGTGGAACTCTCATTCCATCACACCTTTTCGGAGTGAATGAGGCAGACAAGTTGCTGGGGGAGGGTGGTAGGCTCCCCAGACTGGGAGGGAAGTCAAGAGTCAGAACGGTGAGTGTTCCTTCAAGCGTTTACCAAAGAGCCAGGCCATTCGCTAGGCACCGGAAGAGCTAGAGGCAAGCTGGTTAGAAATGTGGTTAAGAACAACCGCTTTGTGAGAAGACAGAGCTGAGTTTCAGCCCCTTCTTGCTGTGTGATTTTGGGCAAGTGACTCAATCTCTCTGAGCCTCAGTTTTCACCTCTATAGAGTAGAAATTATAGCACCCACTTCATGACGTAAAGCTCTTGAGAGAAAAGCTGGCACAGGGCAAGCCTGCTGTGAATGGTAGTACAAGGCTGTATTATCGGTTCGAACCCCGAGAGCACACCAACAAACAACACAAGGCTGTGTGGAGCAACACGCTGTTTTAATGAGCGCCTGGGTGCAGAGGGCTGAGGCCTAAAATAGTGTCAGCCCCAAGTGAGGACGGGGCAGGGGTTTTATGGTCTCCTACAAACAGAAAGTGTCCTAGTCTGATGTAACTGCTACCTGATACCTGGATGGCCTCTCTCTCCATCTTCAGGGGTACGTGTTTCCCGGCCAGCTCTCTTCCGGCTTCTGCTGTCTTGCTGAGGCACGCTGATGGTGCAAGTAGCCTTGGGCCTTGGGATCGGGTCTGAGAAGGGAGGAGTTATTCCTCCCTTAAGCTTTCAGGCCCCGGGGAGAATCTTTCAGGTAGCTGTTGGTTGTTATTTTTCTTACTGTTATGCCCAGTAGGGGAGACACAAACTGACCTTTAATAAAAGTACCACGCAGTGTAATGTGTGCCATGGCCCACTGAGGGAAGAGTCATAGAGATGGTGATGGTTAATTTGATGTGTCAACTTGACTGGGCCAAGGGATGCCCAGATTGCTGGTAAAACATTATTTCTGGGTGTGTCTGTTTCCAGAAGAGATCAGCATTTAAAGCAGTAGACTAAGTAAAGAAGATCTTCCCTCACCAGTGCAGGTGAGCATTGTCCAATATACTGAGGGCCTAATAGAAGCAAAAGGCGGAGGAAGGGCAAATCTGCTCTCTCTGCTTGAGCTGGGACACCCACTTTCCCTTGCCCTCTGACGTCAGAGCTCCTGGTACTGAAACTTACACCACTGATTTTCCTGGATCTCCAGCTTGCAGATGGTGGATTATGGAACGTCTCAGGCTTCATAATTGTGGAGCTAATCCCTCACAGTAAATCTCTTCCTGTAAATCTATATAAAGTCTATTGGTTCTGTTTCTCTTGGAGTCTTGACTAATACAGGGACACAGAAGAGGGAAGAGGGAGAGGGGACTCAAGAGCCAAGCCTTGAGGGGCAGCTGCCTTCTCCAGCCAGAGAAGTGGGTAGGAGTCTCACCACACGTGCTCACATCTACATATCCTCAGGCTCCCATCATTGGGTGAGTGAGACAAATATGTCCTGTGACATCTGCCTGGGCTTGAACTCAGCTCAAGCACCACTCAGGGGAGTTATTGTCCAGAGTTCTTGGGAGAATTTCTAGGCTAAAGGCACTGTCTCCTTCCAACAGAAATGAGCCCATTCCCAACACTTAGGGTTTGGGTCTCAAGATGATCTCAAGAGCCTTCTCTTTATTGTCTTTCCTTCCTCCTGCTCCCCTTTTCTTCCTCCTGAAAGGGACCCAAGAATCCCATAGACAGTTGTTTTTGGATAAACATAGAAATTGACCCTTCTGCTGTTAAAGCTTAAAACTTACATTTGTTTTATCTGAGTTCCTTCCTCAGGAAAGGACCTAAAGGCCTCTCACAAAAATTATCAAAGAACTGAAACCAGATCACTGCACTAGGTGCCTGACCCCTCATTCACCATGATTGCTTCCTTGCCCCTCCCAAGTTTCTGTTTTCTTACGCATTATTACATTTCTTGCCCTCTATACAACCTCTGGTTTTAGTCAGGGAAATAGATTTGAGACTGAGCTCCTGTCTCCTCAGCTGCAGCACCTGATTAAAGGCTTCTTCCTTGGCAATGCTTGTTGTCTCAGTAGTTGGCTTGTGTGCAGCAAGCAGCAGGACCTAGACCAAACCCCTAGTGTTTTGGTAACTCTTCCTTCTTCCCTCTCCCCTTCTCTTTTCTTCCTTCCTCCCTTTTTCCCTCCCTCCTTCCTTCCCTCTCTCCTTTCCTTCTTCCTTTCTCCCTCGTTCCCTCCCTTCCTCCCTCCCTTCCTGTATTTGTCAGGTCAATAACTCCCGCTTATTTATTGCCAGAGACTGTTGAATCCTCCTATTGAAGAGAATTATATTGGTAGATCCAACAGCTCTAGAAAGGGATCACCAGGCCCAAAGGAAATCACAGCCGGAGATTCCTTAACAGTTACAGCTAGGAGTGTCCTGGTGTAAAACGTCACTAAACGCTTTCATTCTGGGTTTAAACAAAGAGATGGAATTCGCAGTCCAGACGTTTCTGAAAACATTGCTGCCTCTCTGATGCCATGGAACATGGATCCAGTGATGCACTGCACCCTTGGAAAACTTTTATTATGGAAACTTTCATACCTACCCAAAGTTAGACACAATAATATAGCGAATCACCCAGCTTCCACTGTTACCAACATTAGCAATCCTGTTTCATCTCTCCCTCTTTCACATTTTTCTGCTGCTCAAGTGCTTCAAAACAAATCCCAGTGCTGGGCACAGTGGCTCATGCCTGTAATCCCAGCACTTCAGGAGGCCAAGGTAGGTGGATCACAAGGTCAGGAGTTTGAGACCAGCCTGACCAACATGGTGAAACCCCATCTCTACTAAAAATACAAAAATTAGTTGGGCTTGGTGGTGTGTGCCTATAATCTTAGCTACTGGGGAGGCTGAGGCAGGAGAATTCCTTGAATCTGGGAGGCAGAGGTTGCAGCGAGCCGAGATCGTGCCACCGCACTGTAGCCTGGGTGACCGAGTGAGACTCCGTCTCAAAAAACAAACAAACAAAAACAAATCCCAAACACAAATAATCACTTCAGCCTACATTGCCAATGGATGACATTGGTTGGTAGGTTGATTGGTTTTGAGACAGAGTCTCACTCTGTCGCCCAAGCTGGAGTGCAGTGGCACAATCTCAGCTCACTGCAACCTCTGCCTACCGGGTTGAAGCGATTCTCCTGCCTCAGCCTCCCCAGTAGCTGGGATTACAGGCGTGCTTCACCACACCCAGCTAACTTTTGTATTTTTAGTAGAAATGGGGTTTCATCGTGTTGGCCAGGCTGATCTGGAACTCCTGACCTCAGGTGATCCACCTGCCTCAGCCTCAGAAAGTGCTGGGATTACAGGCCTGAGCCACTGCGCCTGACCTGTTTTTTACATACCACCATATGCCATTGTCATACCTAACAAAAATAAAAATGATTCCTTAAATAACTGCATGTTTGATGTTCAAAGTGTTCAGACTGTGTCAGAGATGTCTATTTGCAATTCGTAAGATGAGTATTCACAAAATTTCCCGAATTTCACCCTCCCTCCTGTCCCTGACCCAGCTCAGCCCCAGGCAGGACAGAGGACTGTCTGCCTCCCGTCTCTGTTTTAGAGTAGCCTGGGACCCACGCAAGTCAGGCCTCCTGCACTGAAGCTCTTGTCTGAATGTTCCTGCTCAAACCTCTCCAGGGATTCTACAGGATTTCTCTCAACAATGAAGCTCATGAACTTTATTCATTTATACACCACTTCCAGAACTTCTGCCACATCTATAACCACCTGCATTATTTATTACATATTTTAATATTTAAGTTTTTCATTTTTGTTTTGAGACAGAGTCTTGCTCTGTCGCCCAGTCTGGAGTACAGTGGTGTGATCTCGGCTCGCTGCAACCTCTGCCTGCCAGGTTCAAACGATTCTCCTACCTCAGCCTCCTGAGTAGCTGGGATTACAAGCACGCACCACCACGCCCGGCTAATTTTGTATTAGTGGTAGAGACAGGGTTTCACCATGTTGGCCATGCTGGTCTCAAACTCCTGACTTCAGGTGATCCGTACACCTCAGCCTCCCAAAGTGCTAGGATTTACAGGCATGAGCCACCCACCCAGCAATATTTAAGATTTAATATTACATTATAACTTTTATTTTTAATTCACATCTTTACTTAAAATAATTTATTTTCTTTTTAATAATATTATTTTATCTTCAACTTTTATTTTCAGTTCAGGGGTACATGTGCCATATGTGCAGGTCCATTACATAGCTAAATGTGTGCCATGGTGGTTTGCTGCACAGATCATCCCATCACCTAGGTATTAAGCCCAGCATCCATTAGCTATTCTTCCTGATGCTCTCCCTGCCCCTGCCAACAGGCAAAATAATTTATTTTTAAAGAAAACTTTATGTTACTACCCAAGATGGAAACCCAGTATTATCTGCCATAAATTGAAAATAACTATTAAAAATAGACAAAATACCAGGAAAGTGGAAGAAGTTATTATTACATTCTAATCAGATACCACTGTCTGCTGAAAATTAGACTGTATCTCCACTGAGATACCATGTTCACTTTATTAAAAGTGAGTATAGGCTCAAAATGGGCAAGGCGTGCTAAAACCACATTAACAGTACATGGAGACTTTCTCTTAGATGTAATAGTCACCAATATGCCGTTTAAATGAACTAAGTTAATATAACAACGCAATAAGGTAGGTACAATTGTTATCCCCATTTTATGGATGAGGAAACCAGAACTCAGAGAGGTTAACTTTCCTGAGGTCCAACAGCTGGTAAGTCACAGAGTCAGGATCCAGACCCATGCTGTCTGGCTCTAGAGTCATAAACACCATGTTATTCTTAATCAGAAGGGCCCAGACATGTAGAAAATGGAAATTCTTTCTATGTGATTCAGTATTATTGATATCAGGTATGATGATCTCATGAACCATCAGAAATTAGAGGGGCTGATTTGGGGACACCCACTCCTATGGGGTAACCTCTAAGTCCCTTTCACAATCAACTCCTCCCGCCTCAGCCTCCCACCTCAGCTGGGACTACAGGTACACACCAGCACTCTAGGCTAATGTTTTTTGCATTTTTTGTAGAGGCAGGGTCTCGCTATGTTGCCCAGGATGGTCTTGAACTCTTAGCCAGAATCAATTCTTCTGCTTTGGCCTCCCAAAGTGTTGGGCCCCTGTGCCCTGCCCCAGCCTCAGCCTCATTTTATTACCCCTCCACTCTCACCTCCTGCTCCAGAAGGTGGAGCTCTTTTAACTTGTTTAACTACAGGTGGCTCCTGGTGGTCTCTGGCTAAGGGGTAATGATGGCCCTTAGTGTTCCATTTGGCTCTGAGTCTGTCACTGTGACACCTCCTGGACAAGCTATAAGGGGCATGGAGATGGGAGCTGCACCATATTCCTTCCTAAAAGTTCCAGCTGTATGCTGGACACAAACTAGCTCACAGTAGGTCCTCAAGACGAGACCAGGCTTTTGACCCTCCTCACCTCTGTTCAGTCCAATAGTGCTGGGTGGGGTATCAGTCCTACTCATCCTGTTTTCCCGTCCCCTTGAAGACCACATTCTGGGGCCCCTGTTCAGAGCAGTGGAGTTCAGAGGAGTCTTGCCTGTGCTTCTTTTGCCCTGTGAATGGAGAACGTTTCTATCTAGCCAGGCCTCTAGAGACCCAGGGCCCAGATAAACTCCCATCTGATGGGGACATTACTTCATTTCTCTCTTCATCCCAATACTCTAATCTGCAGGTAAAACAAACCCTAAGGACCTCAGAGCTCATACTTGACCATAGAGAAGTGGACCAAAGCTCCCAACCTGCCACTTCCTCCTGTCTCTTCTAATGATGCCACAGTCCCCCGGGGAAAGAGGACATCTCCCACCCTCACCATGATTGTCCCCACTTGCTTCTCCAAGGAGAGCCTTTTCCCCCCGCTTTCCTAGAGGCCAAATTTTTATTCCTCTGGGACCCATCAAATACATCTGATTACTCTATTTTCCTTCCCACATAGAAGCTAGTATCAAGGCTGACAGGAAGGCACTGCAAATATTTGGTAACTGACCCCCAACTTTTATCACTTAATCACTGTGTGACCTCAAGCAAGTTACTTAACCTCCCTAGCTTCAAGGTGTCCCGCAAAACTCATTCTGTAGTAGCTGCTCCAGGGTCACATCTTCCCTCACTTGGAGGAAAGTGCCTATCTTCTGGACATAGGGTCCTGTTTGGAGACTGACCCTTCCCTAGGAGCAGACATTCCTCTCCTTTGTCTGGCTTCAGCAAGCTCAACTAGAGCCGGGGCTGTGAGGTGAGCATCCATCTAGGATGAGAGGGGAGGGAAAGGGTGGGCCTCTCATTCCACAAGGTGGTCTGATCATTCGGCCGAGGGTCCTGAGATCTGGGTTCTGAGCCCACTTCTGCCCCTAAACTCCTTGTGCATCTGTGGGAAAGTCCTTTTACCCTCTAGACCTGTGTTTCTGCCTCTGTGAACTGTCCTCAAGAATGCCTGTTCCGCTGACCTCTCAGAGTCCTGTGAACTAGACGAGAGAATGACTGTTCAGCATAGTCAAAGGGTGGTCTATGGACTGGAGAAAATATTTGCAAACCACGTAGTGACAAAAGATTACTATCTGCCATATATAAATAACTCAACACTCAATGGCAAAAATACAAGCAATCCAGTTAGAAAATGGACAAAAGACATATGCAGACATTTCATCAAAGAGGATATATATATATAGATGGTGAATAAGAACATGAAAAGATAGCCAACATAATTAGCCATTAGCAAAATGCACAATGAGACCAATCAGAATGATTAAA
Source organism: Cacajao melanocephalus (assembly GCA_963573385.1). Lineage (NCBI taxonomy): Eukaryota > Metazoa > Chordata > Mammalia > Primates > Pitheciidae > Cacajao > Cacajao melanocephalus. The sequence continues at coordinate 35,033 of CAUYLG010072230.1, forward strand.
ATAAAAAATAGTGTCAATACCTAATGCTGGCCAGGATGTGGAGAAATTAGATCACTCATGCCTTGCTGGTGGGAATATAAAAGAGTACAGACACTGTAGAAAAAGAGTATGGCAGTCTCTTTTCTTTTCTTTTTTTTTTTTTTGGAGGTGGGGACAGAGTTTCTCTCTTGTTGTTCAGGCTGGAGTGCAGTGGCGCGATCTCAGCTCACTGCTACCGCCACCTCCCGGGTTCAAGCAATTCTTCTGCCTCAGCCTCCAGAGTAGCTGGGACTATAGGCATGTGTCACCACACCCAGCTAATTTTTGTATTTTTAGTAGAGATGGGGTTTCACCATATTGGCCAAGATGGTCTCAATCTCCTGACCTCGTGATCCACCCACCTCGGCCTCCTAAAGTGCCGGGATTACAGGCGTGAGCCACCACACCTGGCCCAGATAAGATTTCTTAAATTTTGTCAAAAGGACTTTTTTGCTTAAAACAATAGGAAGATTGTTGAGTACAAATCACTAGTTTTGCACTTATCAGAAGAAGCTAGGATTGACTTTTCCTCCACTCCCTCTTTATATTTATTTTTAAATTTAACTTCAGGCTGGGCACAGTGGCTCCTGCCTGTAATCCCAGCACTTTAGGAGGCCAAGGCAGGTGGATCACTTGAGGTCAGGAGTCTGAGACCAGACTGGCCAACATGGCAATACCCCATCTCTACTAAAAATACAAAAATTAGTCAGGCGTGGTGGCAGGTTCCTGTAATCACAGCTGCTCAGAAGCTGAGGCAGGAGAATTGCTTGAACCTGTAAGGTAGAGGTTGCAGTGAACCGAGATCACACCACTGCACTCCAGCCTGGGAGACTGAGTGAGAATCTGTCTCAAAAACAACAACAACAAAACCCATAAATATTAAACTATGTAAACTCACCTCCTGGGTCTAACTTTAAATTAACTTTACCTTTAAATTTAACTTTAGTCCTTGCCTTTTAAAGTAGGCGCAGGGACACAGGCATCTGAGGGTTAGGAGAGCCCTCAGGATCACCAGATCCAACTTTCTGCCTTCAGCCAAGGCAAGCTTGCTTTCTTTTTTTTGACCGAGTCTCGCTCTGTCTCTAGGCTGGAGCGCAGTGGCATGATCTTGGCTCACTACAAACTCTGTCTCCCAGGTTCAAGCAATTCTCTGCCTCAGCCTCCCGAGTAGCTGGGATTACAGGTGCCCGCCACCACGCCCGGCTAATTGGCAAGCTTTCATTATGGGCATTTTACAGGTGAAACAACTGAGGCCCAGAGGCCCAGAGGCCCAGAGTGAGTAAGGCTTAGTCTAGATTTAGGAATATTTTAAGCTCCATCTCAAATGGTATCAGCTATAGCCACTGTTTCTCTAAGACCATAGATTGCAAGGATTCTAATATGGACCAGAAGCTAACACTTCAAACACGGATTTAAATGGCACATGCGGGAGCTTCCAAATCTGTGAGTTAACTTGGAATTTCTCCATGGAGGGATGGAAAGAGTTCCAGGTTTCAAGTCAGGGAGACTCGGGTGAAAATCCTGACTCAGCCACTTCCCAGCCATATGACCTTGAGCGAATCACTTAACCTTTCTGAACCTCATTTTCTCATCCATGAAATGGGCACAATACTCTGATTTAGAGTTCGTTTAATAGATGCTTTAAGATGACTAAGACAGGCGCTGCCCTCACAGACATCTTTCTGGTGACTAAATAAAAACTCATGTAGCTGGGTGCAGTGGCTCATGCCTGTAATTCCAGCACTTTGGTAGGCTGAGGTGGGTGGATGATTTGAAGTCAGGAGTTCGAGACCAGCCTGGCTAACATGGTGAGCCCCCCCTCCAGTCTCTACTAAAAATACAAAAATTAGCCGGGCATGGTGAGCACCTGTAATCCTAGCTACTTGGGAAGCTGAGGCAGGAGAATTACCTGAACCTGGGAGACAGAGGCTATAGTGAGCTGAAATCATCCCACTGCACTCCAGCCTGGGCGAAAGAGTGAGACTTTGTCTCAACAAACAAACAAACAAACAAACAAACTCATGTCAAGAACCAGGCTCCTGGGTGCTCATAGTGTTGTACTGAACCGAGCATAGAAAGTCAACACCAAGACAAAAGTATGCCAAATTGCAGGGTCTTTATTGCCGGCGGCCATGGAGGACTCGCGTCTCTCCAACCCGTGGCCCCGAAAAGGAGGGTGTCAAGACCTTTTATACCTCTAAAACCACCTCAGGGTGAACATGATGGGCGGGGGTGGGGGTGAGGAGCTTCAGACATTCCAAGGGCTAGGGGACTTTTGACATTCTGATTGCTACTTAAGCGGTTAACAAAAGTCAAGCATTTGTTTACACATTGTCTAGGTAGGGTGGAAATTACAAGTCGCAGGGGCCAAGATGGCCTGGGTTTGGACTGCTTGCCTGTCACATTACGGGTTACAGAGAGCAGTTTAAACAGAAAGCCAAGGTATGGTTGAGGTATGCGGTTTTATGGGGCTTTTACCATGTCACAATAGTAGGTGAATATTCTTTTCTCCATACAACTACAGGGCATCATTCTCAGACCCAAGAAGTCACTGGGGAGCT